>BRYF01000012.1:8112500-8115000 GCA_030159135.1 Actinidia polygama
ATTTATTTGTCCATAAGTGTAGGATTAAATATATATATATATATATATATATATATATATATATATATATATATTAGCATATATAGATGGAATTTGAAGAGCAACCACGAAACAACCCCAAAGCCAACATCACTTTTTGAAGTATATATGCAATAGATATGTTCACTTCTAAAGTTTATAGTATACAATTAATCAATGGCCATCTAGAAGCCTTTAGTATATATTAATTCATAACATCTCTTTCTTTCAACAAAGAAGTATTGACTAATTGGGTATTTCCATAAAAATAAAAATTATCTCTTTCTCTCTCTTCGCCATCACCATGATTGTCTTCATCATCATATCATGTGCACTGTACATTCCGTTTCTCTAAACTTATTGTGGATTTTGGCTTGTAAACAACGATCTAAACGAGCCAAATAAGATTTAAGGCTTGTATTCAAGTTTAGTTTGAAAATTTAATAAGATTTAAAATATATTTAAGATTAGTTTGTTTATCAAGTAAACTCATCTCATACGAGTTTTAAAATATTTTCAAGATTAGTTAATTCATTTATTAAGTGAACTGATTTCATACAAGTTTTGATCAATCCGATAATGAGTTGAGCTTGAGTGACTTAGTTTTTTTAAATATTACAAACTTATTGAGTCGAGTAGTAGATTTTTGAAACTTGATTTGAAAACTTAAAGAGTTTAAAAAAGTATTGTGTTTGATCAAGCTTTATTTGTTTATATAACAAATTAATCTTGAACAAGCTTTTAACGGATTAAACACGAGCAACTTGGTGAGGAGCACAAAATGTTAAGTTTTCTATATGGGTTTACAAATTTCAATAGAGCTTCAAATCTCTCTATAAAAAATGTTATACTTATCATTAATTTTTATCATTTTAATTTCTCATCAACTTGGAATTATCTATAATCACGGGATATAATTGATTTGTATACCATTATACATGACTTGTTATACCCGTAATTATGAAATGTGTCATATCATATGGTGAGTAAAAAAAAAAAAGTTGATAAATATTTTCCTTGTTTTGTTAGAGAGAGAGAGAGAGAGAGAGAGAGAGAGAGAGAGAGGGGTGGGGGGGGGTCGGGGGAAGGTTCTAGAAGAGGGGGAAGATTGGGGTAACTTTTGACGGGTTCCAGTGGCGGCTCTGAGATGGGGTCGGTGCCACACAGCACATGTAGTGGGTTTTTGACTATTCTTTAGTATGGGTGTGTCAAAACTGATTGTCCTCACTCTTTTCCACTTCCTTTCTATCTCTTTTGTTTGTTTGTCCCAAGTAGAAAAGTACTCCTTCCATAATAGATCTATCTGTGATTGAGCTCGGATCTTCTGTGCTCAAACCTCCAAACCTCTAGTAACACTAACTAAAAGTACTGCCACTCAAGTTCTGTGATTCGTAGATCAGATTATATATTGCACGGTATATGTTTTGATGATTTCTCTGTGTAATCAGGATTGATAAACGAATTAAACTATTCGTGTCCGGCTTACTTAGGATCAGTTCGTTTAATAAACAAATCAAGTTTGAAAATAGTTTTAATGCTAGCTCGTTAAGTTTTTGAACCAGACTTGAACAATACGTTGTTCTACTCGTTCGACTCGTTTATCATCTCTCGCATAATTCTAGCCATACATTGTTGTATAAAATCTTCTTCTTTTGTGTTTTTTTTTTCCAAAAAGAAAGATTAATATTTTCTTCTATCTAAAGTAAACAAAACGTACATCGATCCCTTAATAAGCTCGAATATTATATTGTTCAAACTTAACTTGAAAACTTAATAAGCTTTAACAATATATTTGAACTTGATTTATTTATCAAGCGAACCGATCTTAAACGAGTTTTAATCGAGCAATGCTCGAGTAGCTCAAATTTTTTAAACAACATAAGCTTATCGAGAGCAAGATTTAAAAAAGATGTTAGAATTTAATTTGTTTATTAAACAAACCGATCTCAAACGAGTTTTCAACGAGTGGAACCCAATTATCACACTGATTTGAAGGTCACATATAGGAGGAGAATAATATCAAAGAAACAGCTAATGTTGTTTGTCATGGATCCTTGATATTTACTATCATATAACATGCCAATATATTTGAATCTACCTTGATTAATTGTGTGATGAATTTTTATGGAAACACATACCTCTCAATGGATGGAACTATAATATTTTTTTCCCATTTAGATCAAGGCCAGTTGTATAGAATAGTGATGCCAACTATTTCATTTGTTGGCATGTATATACATCTATTATTAAGTATTATTTAATAATAGCTTTTTTTAATTCATTATTAGCCTAAACTATTATAATATGTAAACACCAAGGCATTTCTCAAATTTTGATGATTTTTTTAAAAGCTATATCACACAATTTTATCAGTAACTAAATGGGTTATACAATAGTAATTTAGAAACGTATTCTCCGATTAGAGTTATCTTACTTCACGTTCTCCATTCATGATAGTTTTTTAAATTGCTCTCTCTCTCTC
>BRYF01000012.1:8125000-8127500 GCA_030159135.1 Actinidia polygama
ATGTATAATTTTTTTTAAAAATTAAAGTGAGACCGTTTAGGCCCGTTTGAGTTCGAAAAACTCAAAGCCTGAAAAAGCCTGAAAAGTTCGAAGCCCGAAAAGTCCAAAAAATTCAAAATCCAAAGTCCACAAGGGCTGAGCTTGGACTTCAAGATAACTCCTTAGGCCCGACCCGACCCGTCAAAGTCAAAGGCCCTCGAACTTTAAACTGAGCCAGACTCAGGCTTACACTATTCGAGCTTGGCCGGGCCGTTGGAGAGCCCTACCGATGCATAGAATGGGGGCATAAGATGGTGCATGACCAATTTGGAGGCGCCTTTGGGCCTAGAGTCTAAAAGGGCAGCCCGTGAGAAGTGTTAGGCTGGGCAAAATGAACAATACTTTTGTATTGGGGGTTGGGCCTGACCTCTTACAAATATACTCTACAAAAGCCCACCAAAGCAGACTTGAACCGGCCCATTTCAGTTGCTAACGGAACAATCAGTAAGAAATGAGGCAACGGAAATTGAAACTGCCAATGATTACATGAAACGACTTTTCTTTTTCTAACCTCGATAAGGGCCTGTTTCGCTTTGCTTTTTTTTTTTTGTTGTTGTTGAGATTTTTAGTTGCTTTGATTTTTGAGTTTTTAGTAAAAAAATTTAAACCATTTTATCAAAGTTTTATTTTTCGATTTTTTTTTTACAATAGGAGTCTAAAAATATAAAAATTTGCATCTAATTTGGAAAAAAAAACTGAAGCAAAAAAAAAAATTTTACTCTGCAATTTAGTTAATTTTCTTGTTTTTAGTGTTTTTTTCCCCCTAAATTTTGAATAATTTTTTTTTACATTTCCAAATTCCTCGTGAAGAGGAATCGGAAAAATTTAAAAATTTGATCAAAATTTTCATCTTCAGTGAACTGGAAAAATTCACTAAAATTGAAAATAATCAAATCCAAAGCAGTTAAAAAATTCCAAAAAAAAAAAAACTTAGGCCAGGAAGGGGGGATAGAGAGAGAGAGAGAAAACATACGAAACACCATCAATCTTGTGCTCAGAGGGAACATGCCAATGCATTTGGAGCAAGGTGTACTTCCTGCCATCCACAATGAACTCTCCACCATTTGCAAATTGCATCTACCAAAAATTCTATTTATTTTAGTTGGTGTACTCAAAAAATAAATATGAAAGCCTTACAAAATTAACTCCACATGGGAATCTGAATTTTCATAATAGTTTTAAAAGTCAATGATATTTCAGAAAACGACAAGAGATGAATTTATTTGTCAGAAATCTTTGTGGGGACAAAGAAATTTACCCATTAAATTTTAAACAGTTTGATTATAATTTTGGACCTTTTTGGCATAAAAAAAAGTGCACACGAGATAAAAATAATTTATTTGGAAGCTATGAAATTAGCATAAACGGGGATTTCTTAGTTTTGTCAATTGGAACCGAAAAAATATAAAATCATAATAAAAAATCACTAAAATTAAAAAAAAAAACTATAAACTAACGGAGATAATTAAGCTAGCCCAAATTGCCCCCGTATTAGAAAATTTGGTTAGGAACATGCGTACCCCAACATTGTAGCCATGGTCAATTAAGGTGGTATTTGAAGGGTAATAATGTCTTTTTAAGGGCTTCAAGGTTTTATTCACAACTACTTTGTCCGTCTCTATGTCTATGGGAGACTGCCATTTTCCGTACGCGCAGGGCGCGTAAACTGGGCTCAAGCTTCCCCATCGACCTGGTCCAGTATTACCCGAGTAACTGAACTCTGGAGCTGTGTCAAGTCCTGAAAAATAAAAATAATTACTTTAATAAGTTAATTGGTGTTAGGCTATGTTTGGATGGCAAAAATTTTGAGGGGGAATAGAAATGTCGTGCTAGTCATCCATGATTCTTATGTTTGAAACCAACTATTCTTGATTACTTATCTTGTTTTTTTGCCAATCAATATATATCAAAAGGAGTTAGGGACTAGATGATAGTAGTTAGAATAAAGTGTCGACTCTACTCCATCAACTTAAACTTAAAACCTCACCCTTAGAAACTAAAGAGATGACCACTTTGGGTTTGATCCCGGGGTCTCCTGATTACTTATCATGATTCGTACATTTGGAACGAACTGAAATAGAAAAGTGATTCTTGGTTATTTATCATGATTCTTCCGTTTGGAACGAATTAAAATAAAAAATTGATTCCTGATTATTTATCTCTCTTGAGTTATGTTTCTAAACTAAGTAGAAATCTAATCCGCATATATCCCATAATAATTTTAGATTTGAGTCTCAATTCTTAAGAGAAGAAAAAATTGAACTCTTAACAATTTCTAAAAAGAATAAAAATCTTATATCCAACTCTTGAACGAAATTACGTCAAGTACTCTCTCCGTTTCTAATGTCCCTTTTTTATTTTGAAATATTCCGAATTATTAGTTCACATCCTCTTTCAAAAGTCAAAGTATAAACCTATCTATTATATTATTACAATACGCGATTCTATTGCAATATGTTGT
>BRYF01000012.1:8317500-8322500 GCA_030159135.1 Actinidia polygama
GAGAAGTTATTCATATATCTCTCCATCTTGCCAACAACAATAAGTGTCGTGCTGATCCGAGAGGAAGACAAGATTCAAAAACCGATATATTATGTTAGCAAAATCCTCATGGGAGCCAAGACAAGATATCTGAAAATTGAGAAGCTCGCTTACGCCCTTCTTGTCGCTGCCAGAAAACTTCACCACTATTTTCAAGCACATCCTATTGCTGTGATAACTGATCAACCACTAAAGCAAATTCTCCAATGACCTAAAACCTCAAGAAGATTCCTCAAATGGTCCATCAAGCTCAATGAATTCCACATCGATTATAGGCCAAGAGTGGCGATTAAAGGCCAAGCCTTAGCTGATTTTGTTGCGGAATTCACATATGATGTCGCCCAGGAACCTGAAGGAAACGTCCCCGAGATGGAGACTATAGAACAACCAAACCCAAATGAGGATTTCGCCAGATAGAAACTGTTCGTAGATTGATCATCGAATCAGCACGGTTGTGGTGCGGGACTTGTTCTGAAAACTCCCTCGGGCAAGCACATGGAATATGCCATCCGTATTGGGTTCAATGCCACCAATAACGAAGCCAAGTATGAAGCTCTTCTTGCCAGTCTCAGAGTAGCAACTAATTTGGGAGTGGATTCTCGAGACGTCTTCAATGATTGCCAATTGGTGGTGAACCAAGTCCAAGGAGACTACTTCACCAAGGATACAAGAATGGTGACCTACTTGGGCGAGGTAAAAGCTATGTCAGAAAAAATAAAAGATTTCAGAATTCACCAAATCCCAAGAGAAGAAAACAAGAAAGCCGATGCTTTGGCTAACCTCACTTCAGCCTTTGACTTCATCTCGGACAAAAACATACCTCTAGAATTCTTAGCCAACCCAAGCATCGAGGTCACCAAACTAGTCTGTTCGACAAACTTCGAATTGACATGGATGGACGACATCATTACATATTTTCGGACAGGAATGTTACCGCAAGACTAGCTACAAGCTCGCCGGATCCAGTACAGGGCAGCCAAATTTTGCATCCTCAATGGAATCCTATACAAGAGGTCTTTTTCTGGTCCTCTCCTAAGATGTCTCTGACCTGAAGAAGTAAATTACGTCATGAGAGAAATTTATGAAGGTATAAATGGGAATCATTCAGGAGCAAGATCACTTGTAAAAAAAGCAATTCGACAAGGCTACTTTTGGCCTCAGATGGAGCATGATGTGGCGACATACACAAAAAATGTGACAAATGCCAGAGGTTTGCCCCGATGAGTCACCTCCGTCACACCGAGACGGTGCCAATGACCAGCCCATGGCCGTTTGCGCAATGGGGAATCGACATACTCGTCCCATTGCCTCAAGCTCCATTGCAAAGAAAGTTCTTGATCGTCACGATCGACTACTTCACCAAGTGGATAGAGGTAGAACCTCTCGCTAAGATCACTGAGAAAAACACAAGGAATTTCATATAGAAGAGCATCGTATGCTGATTGGGAATTTCTAAGGTTCTCATCTCGGACAACGCCAAATAATTCAACAACAATGGGTTTAAACAGTTCTGCTCGGATCTCGCCATCTCACACCATTTTTCCTCTCCCGGGCATCCCCAAGCAAATGGCCAGGTAGATGTTACTAACAGAACCATCCTGAGGAACTTGAAAACAAGGTTAGAAAAATCCAAATAAGAATGGGTAGAAGACCTGCCGAGCATAATCTGGGCCTATGACATAACGAGCAGGATCCCAACGGGTGAGACGCCTTACTCCATGGTCTATAGGACAGAATCAATTATACCTGTTAAGATCAGAATGCCAAGTTTTAGGACCTCAAATTTCAACAAGAAGAACAATGAAACCGAGCTAAGGCTCAACCTTAATCTCCTCAATGAAAAAAGGGAAAGGGCTGAAGTGATCCAAGCAACTTATAAACATCAAGTCACCAGATATTACAATCGGAGGGTTAAGCATAAATCCTTTTTGCCAGGCGATCTAGTCGTATGAAAAGTCACATTATCCACTAAGTAACCAAACGTAGGAAAACTCGGCCCTACATGGGAAGTCTTTACAGAGTTGTCAAGGTATCCAAACCAGGGACCTATTGGTTGGAAGACATGGATGGAAAGACACTCTCTCACCCGTGGAACGTCGAACACCTAAAGAAATACTACCCGTAAATCGCCTGCATTACATCGCCATTTTGGGAACATGTCCTGGATTTCTTGTAATAAATCGTCAATTTTAAGAATAAAATTATTTTTATTTTGCCTTATTATGTTGCCAAATCTAGTTGTTCTATCATGTCTTAATCGCCAACGTGGATGTCGCCATTATCGAGCACGCCCATTCATTACAATATGATAAGGCGTCTTGATAGCCATTGTGGATGTCCCATTCATTACTACATGAAAAAGGCATTTTGGTCGCCATTAAAGACATCACTGTCAAGGACTTCGCCAATATCGAACATCTTGCCGCCATATCAATTAAAATCATGGTCGCCAAGGTCATTGAAACACCCAATTCGATTTACTAAGGTAAATTGACGATTCGCCTAAACAACTTATTTATTGATTAATAAGTTGGTGTTTTCGCCTAAACAGAAGAGTTCGCCTCGCCGTATAGTAAAAATGCAATATACTCGCCAAACAATTTTATTCGTAGGAGAAAAAAATCAATATTGGAAGATTGTCATTCAATGATATTAAAAAAAATTACAAGGATGACAGATCGCCAATTACAAGAAACTACAAAAAGAAAATTACAAATAATCAAGGGGTAAGGCTGACATCACCCTCATTCTTCTCCCCCTTCTCGCCAACTTTTTTCGCCTCTTCCTCCTCGGCCAAATCGACATCCATCTCCATGCTCGCCAAATCGATGCCAAGTTAGGGTGATGATGAGCACGTTGCCTCTTACAGAATTCAAAACCCTCACCGAAATATGTGGTAGCAGAATATGTAATTGCGTCCTTGAAATCGGGCGAGGATTTGAATTCATCCATGGCGAGCCTTTTGGCTAGGGCCAGCTTGCCGTTAGCTCAGCCACCTCGGCATCCAACCGCGCCATGGCCTTAGATTTATTCCTCAGCTCATCCACCTTGGCATCCAACCGTACCATGGCCTTAGATTTCTCCTTCAGCTCGGCCTCAGTCTTCATCGCCCGTTCACCCAACTCGACCAATTCATTTTTCGCCTTAAAAGCTCAGTTTTGGGTTTTAACCATCCTGAGTTCAGCTGAGTCAGCGCGGGCGAGCTGGAAGTGGTAGTTGTTTTCGTGATCCTGGCTCCGAAGGTCGAGGGCATAAACGAGAATGACCGCTTGCTACAAACAACCCTATGTAAGTGACAGAAAAAGTAGAATTACAAGTATGAAAGAACGTAAACTGCCAAATACCTGGCCAATGGTGTGGAAAGACTTGGTGACCAGCTCGTCCGTACTGAGTTGATCCACCTTTTCCTTGTCAGCGGGGAGGATCACCCCGGACAGTATCTTTTGGGCCACCGAGGCGCTTAACATCACCGAAGCTCCTGGACCTAAGCTTTGACCCGGCGACGTAGATGTACCCTCTCTTGGAGTCGGTGATCATCGAGCTACGATGCTTGGCCCCCTGCTGGATTTGGCCTTCGTAGGCGGGGGCGGCAGCATAGCTTCCTTGCCCTTGGAATTATCCAATTTGCCCTTATTGTTGGGCGAGGAATCATGAGTGCCATCTCGTGGCCTCTTCTCCTGGATCACGACCCCCTTTATGGACGGAGTGGCCACCCCCCCGAGTTTGCATCTTTGGTCGCCGCTTTCTTTTCTCTCACCCTCTTGGTGAGAGTGGTCAAGCTGATCTGGGACGAAATAACTGCAAGATCAAAACAAACACCAGGCGACGAAAAAGATAAACTTAAAAAAATTAAAAAATAATACCATCCGATCTAAGCTCGGAGGGAAACCCTAAGTCTGATCCAGACTCTAACTCAGAGTTCGAGCTAGAGCTCGGAATTCATGATAAAAGATCCCTTGCCAAAAGATCCGGGAAAGGGTTCTTGACTTTTTCCCCAACCACCTGAGTAGAGTCCGATCCGGGGTATCAAGAAAAGCCCTCCTAGCTATTCTCCCTATGTCCCCCCTAATAACTCCTAGACATTCTATGGAGTCACTTTGGACAGGACTATTGTGCTGAAGGTCGCCTTGGGAGGGATGGGACTCACCCTCGTCGCACGAAGTGTTTCTGCCTCCTTCGAATTGTGTATTGTCCCCGCCGCTAGATGATATCTCCATACGTCGTGGGCGAAGTACTTCCAAAAAGTCTTGGAATCCAGGACCTTCGGAACCTCAAAATAGCCTCCTGGTTTTATCTTCTTGAGGAACTCCACCATCCTTTTCGCCTTGATCTCGGACAAGGCAGGCAACTTATTGCATTGTTTCTCTGAAATAACCAATAATGTTAGAAAGGCAAACTAAAATACTTTGAACAAAATTAAAGTAATGCAAAAGGAAAGGACTTACCTAGCACGCCCCAAGATCTAGGAATTTGAGAGATTCCTATACCCGAAGGCATGCTCAGAAAAAACTCCAATTCGTCTCCTGAGGCGAAGAAGAATCTCTTCTTCCATCATTTCACGTTGCTCAACGCTCCTCTCAGTATGTTCTTGTTAGGCCTCGACTTGAAGTAGTACCATCTTGATTCCAGAAAAGGGCTAAGAGAGTACATGCACCTAAATTCATCGCAGGACATATGGCGTTTGTAGTATCACCATATCACCAATGAGCATATGATGCTTCGCCATGCATTGGGGGAAAGTTGGGCAGGATAGATTTCGTAATGTTTCAAAATCCTCCTTACAATAGAATGGATGGGGAACGTTAAACCGATTGGAAAGGTAGCTTTATAAAAAGCCACCTCACTTGGGCGAGCAGATAGTATCGTCTCGCCCTCTCCAGGGATCCTGGTTTGAACCCCGGGGGGAAGGAATATGTTTCCCTAAGTGTGTCTAGATTGCCCTGGGCCATAATATTGACCTC
>BRYF01000012.1:8335000-8337500 GCA_030159135.1 Actinidia polygama
TGCTGTAATATTGTATTTAACCAAACTTCTCTTAAGCTTCTAAAATGTGTCTTTGGCAAGTAGTTTACCCATGTGTAGATGTATATATACCAGTATATATGGTCACAAAAAAATTATCATTATAGAATACTTTAATTTATTTAAATCAAAATAACACAATTAATTATTTTATTTTGGGATTTAGTAAGAGATTTTACAATTATTTAACTAAGTTTCCAAATCCTCAAGTATTTTTGTAATCCAAAAAAATGACAAGGCCAACCATTAAAGCCAACTGTGGATCTCTCATAACATATATATAGTAGAAGATCAATAAAGATTTCTAAAATTATAATATTTTAATTTGTTTAAATTTTTCTACTGTAATAGACATTTTAATGTACCTCAAATCTAGTATGTCTTAGTGTTGGGATAAAACCAATCCTCCATTCTCATTCACAAGTATGAATCAAGAAAGAAATAATATAAATAAGAATAAACAAGATTTTTATGTGGTTCCCTCAAAATTGAGGTACGTTCACGGGACCGAAGTCTGACTCCACTATCACCAAGAGTATTACAAATGGGTACAAATGAGACGCAAAAGTCTCACAAATATCACCCTTAGATGTGTGATTGAACTGTATAATTATAGTCTAAGCACCATTAAACCGACCTAAGTTGGCCCCTAGATTAGGTTAATTATGTCATTTTATCGTATTTTATATTTAAAGTCGTGTTTGAGTTTATTGCAAATAAATATTGATAAAAAAGAGAATTTGAAGCCATAAAAGTGATCCGGTGTGCCGGCACGTATATTGAGGACCGTTGCTGGGATTTGTCTTGGAAATTATTGAAGTTTTCACTCGTAACTCGGAATAGAGTGAAAGATATGCCGTTGGAAAGATATCAGAAAGTTATACAAATTCACGTCTAACGAGTATCGTGAGATATGGACTTTAAGAGTTTCAAAATAAATTGAAAAGAAAAAAAAGTCGAAGATGGCTCAAAATATACACCGTTTGAACGATGAAAAATAAAAAATTTTGGGAGTTCAAATGATGTCTTAAAAAATAGAAGAAAATAAGATTTTGATCTTAGGGTTCGAACCCTCCTATTCAGCGTTCGAACGCACAAAGACTTGAAAAACTCAAAAAACAGTCACAGGCCTTAGCGTTCGAACGTGAACAGTGACCGTTCGAACGCTAGGCTTAACTACAGTGAGCATTTGAACGCCAAAAATAGGCATCAACCAGTGTTCCAAAGCTAAGAAGAAAAATTCAGAAATTGCTCTTGGCGTTCGAACGTTAGAAATGTAAAGGAATGAGCATTCAAACGCTAGCAGATTTTGCTAAAAACCTGTCTTTGTATTTTGGCCATAAATATTTACTACAATCTTCGATTGAGCTGATTTTTAATGCGTTCAACAGAAGACTTCAAGGGCTATAACTTTGTCTCCAATAGTCATTTTCTGAATCGAACTCTAAGATTGTCAAAATCAAGCTGAAAGTTTGCTGGGTGAATAGTGAGCGTTCGAACGCCAATATTAGGGATCGAATGCCAAGAAGGAAATTATTTAGCGTTCGATCGAACGACAAGGCATTTGGAGGGTTTGAACGCTAAAAAAAAATTGGGCAAGAACTTCAAATCCTAGTAGGACTCGAATCATGAAGTCGATATATACTTCTCTTCGTTTTATGAACGAGATATGTTTTTTTTAGGTTTTCTTTACTGCTTTTTAGTTCAGTTTTCATATGAGCTCTTAGGTTATTCATTATTTTTGTAAACGTTTTCAATATATTTTAATTAAATTCAATTTTTAATAACGTAATGTCTTCAATATTTATTTATTCATTTTCCATAGCCATGTTTGACTAATTTTTCTAACTTGGGATCAATTGTGACGGTTGATTAGGGATCAAGAATGAACAATGGAGGTATTTTAATATCACCACTATAGTTTCTTGATTTTTATTTTTCTTCTTCGTTTTAGATACTTTCAAAAATTGGAATGTCCGATTATGTTTTGTAACACATATGCGTGAGTTGCTGCTTCAGTATATACGATACCTTGTAACGTTTATGCATGAGGTGTGTTCAGTATATGTGCTGCGAGAATCAATAATGCAGGCCTTGATTATAATAACCATATTTATTCTAAGTAACGCTTATGCGTGAACGCCAAACTCAGTATATATGCTGCCTTGTAACGTTTATGAATAAGTTGGGTTTTGTTTATTCGTTGTACGACTTGAAGATTGAAAGAACAATTATTTTTAAAATCTAATCTTCTGAATCCGAGACTCACAATGTAGTCTCGGATTTGTGAGTCTCGGATTTGAGTTTTATAAAACCTCCATTGGAATTCCGAGAAACTTAATTGATTGGATCGATTGATTCCGAGTCATTTTTATTATAAATTTAAATCATTTTTTTTATTTGCTGTAAGATGAATTATCTCACCAAAATGAAATACAACCGAAGCCTTCCTAGAGCACAATAAAGCTTCGAACTCAAACCT
>BRYF01000012.1:8377500-8387500 GCA_030159135.1 Actinidia polygama
GAAAAATCAATAAATCAACAAAAGAATGAAACATCTACCATAATCTGCATGAAACATTGCATATAAAGTGTGAAATGTGGATTTGACACCTCAAAATATTCAGATGTAGAACCATGATTAGCATGTTTCGTCGTGATCCGAATCAGTTGGATTGAGCCGCGAAGATGTTCGGGGACAGCGGTGAGACAATTTGTAGACAGCATCTGAAAGCAAATTTGTAATGTCAAACACATAAATCTGGATAATTTATCCATGAAACTACCATTTTAGTGAGGTAAAAGCCTAAAAGGTGCAACTGTGTGTGTGTGTGTGTGTGTGTGTTAATTAAAGAAAGATCAAGAAAGAAAAGTTGTGAACATATGAAGGATATGTTTTTTTTGGTGGACACCACATGCCATGACCTAGAACAGTTATTTTTATCGTTTTTCCTCTTTCCTTTTTTGCAAGAATACCGGACAGATGGAGCCAAGATTCCTGTACAGTGGGGGGCGAGAGTGCTTTGAACCACATATGTAAAATTTTCAATTTGATAATTGATGTGGGTAAAAATAGCGAGACTACTATTCACAAAGGATGGTTTTGCCCATAGATCTCGCCATTGATATCACTAGAATACGTATCCGTCTCGCCCACTCTGCAGGAACAACTATCTCGCCCCCGTCTAGTGTCCACCTCTGAGAAGACCCCCCCCACGTGGATCTCTCCCCACACGGGAACTGCGATATTCGCTTCGGCAATCTATCCTATAATCCCGGGTTACTCTCCAGTTGGCAAGATCTCCTAATTCATCTCCACTATCTCCGGGATAGACTTCCAAACAGATCCATCCGAGGATCTCGGCACGATTTCTGCATAATTCTCCACCACTCCTTTATATAAATGCCGCTCCCCCGTAATTTAAAGGTACGCTCAATACACACACTTCACTGTGTGATTATATGAATAAAGCTCTGCTTTTCTCCCTATCTACATATCGCCTCTATCTGACAACCACGCCGGAGGGGTTTTGAGCGGCCTCGCCTTGGCCGGTTACATTTGTTTCTCCTACGAAGGTCGACCATATTTTTCCGAGGACCTTACCTCGCCGCTTCGAGCAATATTGACTGTTGGTTGCTCGTCTTCCCCAGATTTTTACCACAACAGTATAGCGCTGTTTGTGGGAACGACAGTTCTCAAATTTCTATGCACCTGCTCAGCCGATTATTACCTAGACCAAGCGCCAGCAGTCCTTTGGAGAACAGAGTTCGTCTTATGGCCAATGCCAGCCAAGTTCCGGATTTCGAAGGCCTCCACCGTGAGATCCATGGGATGGCCGAACAAATGAGAATCATGAACGAGAACAACGCTCGCTTGTTGCAACACCTGAAGGCTAACCCGCCTCCTGCGCCCGTTCCTGAATGCCAGTTTCCCCGCCCCCATCGATCCGACGAAGACGATCATAGTACTGGACGGGTTAGAAGTCGTCAATCTCCTATTTCCCGCCGCCAAGAAAGAAGCTTTTCATCGGAATCCAGATCATCCAGCAAAACGCAAGAAATGGGTGAAGGAGGTGACAGGCCAAGGGGACGTTCTCCTCACCGTAATAACAACGAGCATGGGCGTCAGGGCGAACTCACTAATCAGCAGATCAGAGACCTCAACACCAAGATTGACGCCATCAATACAGGTGTGAATGTTCCGATAACGGTAGAAACTCTGGTACAACAGACAGAACCTCTATTTACAAGCCGAGTTATGCGGACCAGGGTATCTTCCCGATTCAAATTACCAACCCAGCTAGGAGCCTACGAGGGAAAGACTGACCCAATGGACCACTTGGATTCCTACAAAAGTCTGATGTCGCTTCAAGGATGCACTGACGAAGTCATGTGTAAGGCATTCTCGGCCACATTGAGGGGATCGGCGAGGTCATGGTTCAGAAAATTAACGCCAGTAACCATCGACTCATTTGGCGAGCTGAGCAAACTCTTCATCGCCAATTTTATGAGCTGCCGAGTTAGGCAGAAGAATGCTTCCCACCTGTTCACCATCCATCAGAGGGAGAATGAAAGCTTGAAGGACTATGTGAGGCGGTTCAACCAAGTCGTCCTAGAAGTAGAAGATCCCAGTGATAAGGTAGTCGTGATGGCAATGATGGAAGGACTTCGCCCGGGGCCATTGTTCGATTCTCTTTCAAAAAATGTTCTTGATAATCTGTCCACCCTCCATAGCAAAGCCGATAAGTACATCGCCGCGGAAGAATTGGTCGAAGCCAAATGGAGAATGCGAGGAGGAAGAGAAGATAGCAAAACGAAAGAACCCGATACGCGACGATCCGACCACAGGGACAGGGGCAAAAGCAGGAAATCAAACCAGGACACTAGACGATGGGACAACGAGAGGCGTCCTCGGACTCCGCCTCGCCGCTCGGAACTGGTTCTGCCATCGTTGAACATCCCCATAGCCCAAGTGCTTACCGAGATTAAGCACGAAGAATTCGTGAGATGGCCGACAAAAATCAAGACGGATCCCAAAAAGAGAGACCAAAACAAGTACTGCGAGTTCCACCGAGATCACGGGCATAGAACGGAAGATTGTTTCCAGTTGAAGGAGCAAATTACCGATCTCATCAAACGAGGACTTTTAAGAAAGTACGTTGCTCGCCAGCCTCCTACCTCGCCAAACAACAGATATGGCGATAACCGCCCTACCGCAGGAGAAATACAGGTGATCCACGGCGTGTTCGGATTCGGCGGATGCTCGAACTCATCCAGAAAAAGGCATGCTAGAAGCGCTGAGGCACGAGTTAAAGAAGAAGTCTACAACCTGTCCTCGCCGGCCATGACCGCGAGTACCCCCATTACCTTCAGCAACGATGACTTAAGAGGCCTGCACCTCCCTCACGACGACGCCTTGGTCATCTCGGCAGTTATAGACAACTTCAACGTGCAGAGGATTTTGATAGACAACGGGAGTTCTGCGGACATCCTATTCATCTCAGCCTTCAACAAAATGAAAATCAATTTGGATAAACTACACCCATTCCACACACCCATAGTCGGATTCGGTGGGAACATGACTCACCCGCTGGGATGGATAAAACTACCGGTCACCTTGGGTACAGAGCCCCATCAGTCGACGGTGTGGCAGGATTTCATTATAGTAGATTGCCCGTCCCCATACAACGCCATACTTGGTCGCCCGACACTTGGAGGGACAAAAGCCATCACCTCCACTTATCATTTGAAAATGAAGTTCCTGACCACAACAGGGATAGGCGAGGTAAGGGGCGACTAGAAGACTGCCAGACAATGCTTCATTTCAGCCATGAAAGATCCCTCCAACCTCTCTCAATAGCAGTTACAGAACAACGTTACCGAGATGGAAGCCTTGAGGGACGAGGTCGAACAAATAACCTTGGAAGATCCAAGAGAAACAAAAAACACTGAGCCCCTTGAAGAAGTCTGCCCAATCCATATACATCCCGACCACCTAGATCGACATGTCATGATTGGAACCAAGCTTACCGAAGAATTGAGGGTAGCCTTGGTGGAATTCCTGAGAAGAAACTATGATGTTTTCGCCTGGTCCCAGGGCGACGTTCCCGGCATCGATCCACAAGTCGCCATTCACAAGTTATTCACCAACCCTGATCATCCTCCAGTCCATCAAAAGAGGCGGAAGTTTGCTCCAGAACGCATGAAAGTTATCAAAGAAGAAATAACGAAGCTCATGAAAGCCAATGTTATTAGAGAGACCCACTACCCTGATTGGATCGCCAACATCGTCGTCGCCCCTAAAAAAAGGGGGAACTGGCGAGTCTGTGTAGATTTCACCAATCTCAACAAGGCCTTCCTGAAAGACAGTTTTCCTCTACCAAAAATTGAACTGATAGTAGACGCCACTTCCAAGCATGAACTCCTGAGCTTCATGGACGCCTTCTCCGGATATCATCAAATCAAGATGCACCCACCGGACGTGGAGAAGACTTCTTTTATCATAGAAAGGGGTCTGTATTGCTACAAAGCGATGTCGTTCGGGTTGAAGAACGCGGGGGCGACCTACCAGAGATTGGTGAATAAAATGTTCAAATAACAGATAGGGAAAACCATGGAAGTCTACATAGACGACATGCTCGTCAAAAGCCTGACCGCGACCGACCATATTGCCCACTTGGAAGAAGCATTCAACGTTCTCGAAAACACCGTATGATGCTAAACCCATCTAAATGTATCTTCGGAGTCTCCTCAGGCAAGTTCCTGGGTTTTCTGGTAACCAAGGGCGGAATTGAAGCGAACCCGGACCAAATTCAAGCCTTGCTCGATATGAGCTCGCCTAGAAATATCCGTGAAGTACAACAACTGACCGAGCGAGTCGCCGCCCTCAATAGATTTATCTCCAAGTCAGCCGATAAATGCCTCCCATTCTTCCAGATCCTAAGGAAGGATCAGGGTTTCCAGTGGACGGAAGAATCCGAAGCGGCTTTCCAGCAACTCAAGAAATACCTTGGATCCCCGCCCTTACTTACGGTCCCTGTAGCGGGCGAAGAACTCCTAATTTATACCTCCATCTCGCCAACGGCAGTTAGTGCAGTCCTAATCCGAGAAGAAGACAAAATCCAGAGGCCTATATACTATGTCAGCAAAGTCTTGGTAGAAGTAAAAACCAGATATCTAAGAATCGAGAAGCTCGCCTTGGCTCTCCTGATCGCCGCCAGAAAACTTCGCCATTATTTCCAAGCACACCCCATCACCGTACTAACGGACCAACCCTTGAAACAGATCCTCTTACGGCTCGACGCCTCAGGAAGACTCCTCAAATGGTCCATTGAGCTAAGTGAATTCCACATCGATTACAGACCCAGAATGGCGATCAAAGCCCAGGCCTTGGCTAATTTTATAGCCGAATTCACCCACGAAGAGGTTCCGGAAATGAGAATAACTTCTCCCGAAACTGAATTCCCAGAAAGGCCGAAAGCTAAGGATCTCGCCACTTGGAAATTGTTCGTAGACGGATCATCCAATCAACACGGGTGTGGCGCGGGCCTCGTTCTCTAGACTCCATCCGGCGAGCAAATGGAATATTTTATTCGCCTTGGATTCAAAGCCACCACCAACGAAGCCGAATATGAAGCTCTCCTCGCCGGATTAAGGGTCGCAACGGATTTAGGAGTGGATTCCCTGGATATCTTCAGCGACTCGCAACTCATGGTATGCCAAGTTCAGGGAAACTACCTCGCCAAGGACATGCAGATGATGGCATATTTAGACATGGTGAAGAGCATGACAGAGAAGATGGCAACCTTCAAAATTCGCCAAATCCCAAGGGAAGAAAATAAGCAGGCGGACGCACTTGCTAACCTCGCCTCCGCCTTCGATTTCATATCAGATAGAAGTATACCTCTCGAAATATTACCTGGTCCCAGTATTGATGCGAAGGCGGTGTGCCCTACGGAAGCAAGCCCAACATGGATGGATGAAATCGTCGCCTATATCCGAGATGGGGTCTTACCTTCAGACAAGCTCCTAGCCCGTCGAGTCCAACACAGGTCTGCAAAGTTTTGTATCTTTCATGGAATATTGTACAAAAGATCATTCTCGGGTCCTCTCTTAAGATGCTTGTGACCCGAAGAAGCTGAATATGTCCTGAAAGAAATACATGAGGGCGTCTGCGGAAATCATTCGAGGGCTAGATCGCTGGTGAAGAAAGTAGTTCGCCAAGGGTACTTCTGGCCCCAGATACAACAGGACGCAGCAGCTTATACAAAGAAATGCGACAAATGCCAGAGGTTCGCTCTTGTAAGTCGAGTTCCTCACACTAAGATGGTGCCAATGATCAGTCCATGGCCATTTTCCCAATGGGGGGTTGACATACTCAGGCCCCTGCCACAAGCTCCTTTGCAAAAACAAATCTTGATCGTCGCCATTGACTACTTTACCAAATGGATAGAAGCCGAGCCCCTCGTCCGAATCACTGAAAGGAACACTACGAAATTCATTTGGAAAGGCATAATCTACCGATTCGGAATTCCAAAAACTATCATCTCGGACAACGCCAGGCAATTCGAAAATGACAAGTTTAAAACGTTCTGCTCGGACCTCGCCAGATCCCATCATTTCTCCTCTCCTGGCCATCCTCAGGCGAACGGCCAAGTTGAAGTTACTAACAGGACAATTCTGAGAAATTTGAAGATCAGATTGGAAAAATCCAAGAATGGTTGGGTGGAGGACCTTCCGAGCATACTATGGGCCTACCACACAACTAGCAAAATACCTACTGGCGAGACCCCATTCTCCCTAGTCTATGGAACAGAATCAGTCATACTAGTGGAAATAGGGATGCCGACCTACAGAATCTCCAATTTCAGCAAGAAAACCAACGACTCTGAGCTAAGGCTGAACCTGGACCTCCTCGACGAAAAAAGAGAACGAGCCGGAATACACCAAGCGACTTACAAGTATCAGGTCGCCAAGTACTATAATCAGAGAGTCAAACACAGATCCTTCCTACCAGGCGACCTTGTGTTGAGGGAAGTTACCTTGGCCACAAAAGAGCCGAACAACGGGAAACTTGGCCCCACCTGGGAGGGTCCCTACAAAGTAGTCAAAGTAACAAGGCCGGGAACCTATTGGCTGGAGGACATGAACAAAAAAGCGCTACCCCACCTTTAGAATGCCGAGCACCTGAAAAAATATTACCAATAAAGCTCCTCGTCGCCGAGGCGAGCGCCAAATCACCTAGCTCTGCAAATGTAACCTAATTTGTTACCAGGGTGTGAGCAATAAAATTTATGCAATTCGTTCTATGATTATTCGTCGCCCTGATTGCCATAAACAGGATACGCCCATTCGTTCCAAAACGATAAGGCGCCCTGATTGCCATAAATAGGATACGCCCATTCGTTCCAAAATGATAAGGCGCCCTGATCGCCATAAATAGGATATGCCCATTTGTTCCAAAACGATAAGGCGCCCTGATCGTCATAAACAGGATACGCCCATTCGTTCCAAAACGATAAGGCGCCTTGATTGCCGTAGGCAGGATACACCCATTCGTTCCAGAATGATAAGGCGCCTTGATTGCCGTAGGCAGGATACACCCATTCGTTCCAAAAACGATAAGGCACCCTAAAACGACAAGGTGATCTAATCGACGTAATCACCCAACGGCGCCCAACGCGTTCAATTATTTATGATCGCCTGCTTCGGGATTGTCCTTTCATAAAAACTGACAAGGTTTATTGATCGCCAGGTATGTTCATAATTGACATCGCCTATTATAAGAATTCAATTCGTCAATTGCTATATCACTAATATCGGGTGTTATTTGAGGGCGTTAGCCGAATGAATGTTTAGCCGGGTATCAAGATCGCCATACCTTTTCTCCATAATTATTTGATCCCAAGGAAACGACTTAGTGTTTGTTTCGACTTGGAATTTATCGAGCAAATCAAATAGTCACGGTCAAGAAATTCACTAATATCGCCACACAAAATGAATAAAGTAATACACGGGCGAAATAGATGATTCGTTCATTAAAAGCAGAAGTTACAATGTAGAGATTACAAAAATTTTACAAGTCCGGGGTGTCGCCCGTCACCCCGCCATCCCTGTCCTCTACATCGCCCCTCTTCGCCTCAGCAGCAGCCTCCTCCTCGGCAATCAATTCTGGATCCATCTCCATTGCATCCAGATCAATGCCGAGATCAGGATGATGGCAAGCCAGCTGCCTCTTACACAGCTCGAACCCATCGCCGAAGTACGTGGCGGCCTAGTCCATGATTTCCCCGGCCAAGGCAGGAGAGGCCTTGAACTCCTCAATGGCGAGCTCCTTGGAACGAGCCAACTGGTCAGACAACTCCGCCATGGCAGCTTTCAGCCTCTCCTAAGCCTCAAGGCTTTGTTTCAACTCATCCTCGGTCTTCATCACCTTCTCGCCCAAAGCAGCCGCAGCCACGCATCCCTCCGCTTCACGGGTTGAATTTTCGGCCTTCACCAGCTTGAGCTCTGCGTTGTCGGACCGTCTGAGCTAGTTGGCGAAGTCATTTTGGAGATCCTGGCAACGAAGGGCAAGAGCCGACACATACACCACTCCCTGCTATAGATAAACGTCAATAAATCCACGAGAGAATATAAAGCAAACAACGTGAAACTGTGAAAACGGTGAAAGAGAATTAACCTTGCCAAGGGCGTGAGATCTTGGTGACCAGATCATCCGTAGAGAGGCGCTCTACCTCTTTTTTGTTGGCCGGCGGAATCACCCAACTTAGAACCTTCTCTACCACGGCGGAACTGGCCAAAATAGAGGCTCTGGGCCCCAAGGCGGCGATCGGTGTGGTGGACGAACCCTCCTCGTGAACAGGCGACCTCGATAAAGGCGGTCGAGCCGTGCTGCTCGCCGCCCGGGTAGATTTCGTCTTCTTTGTGGGTGGCGACGCGACACCCTTGCCTTTGGAACCATCTTCTTTGCCAGGCTCCGGGGCGTCGTCCCTAGAAATTTTCTCCCTGATGACGACGCCCTTCTTGGGGAGGGTCGAGGTTGCCACTGGCTCGTCATTCCTAATAGATGAAGGAGCGGCCTTAGAAGCAGCTTTCTTCACCCCAAGCTTCTAAGCGAGATCAGAAAGATTGATTCTGGAAGACAAAGCTGCAAAATAAAAATAACGTATCAAGCGGCAAAGTCAAAATAAAATATGGAAATATAAAATAGGCAATACCATCCGATCTAAGCTCGGCAGGTAGCCCAAATTCCGACCAAGACTCGGACTTAGAGTCCGAGCCGTCGCCTAGACCACTCGACAGGGACATCATTCTCGACCACCTTAGCAAGGTTTCGACGGGAATGTGAGGCAAGAGCCGCCTCATTAAGTGGTGGATAACCTCTAAATATTCTAAGGATTCATCCCGGGAGTGAGAATCACGCCCAGCTTTATCATCTTGAGGTGGCGGGACTCACCCTCGTCGCCCGAGGCAGACGCCGTGCCATCCCCCGTGGTGGCTTCTCCGCCATTGCTAGACGAGAGCACCGAGCGAGCCCAGGCAAAACGCCTCCGATAAGTCCGGTTGGCGAGCAGATCCGAAATGAAAATATATCCGTCAGGCCCTATCCGCTCCAGGACCATCGTCGTCCTCTTGGCATCGACCTTATTGAGAACGGGCAGCCGATTGCAGCCCCGGTCTGGAAATAACGAAAGATATCAGCTTAGGCGACATGAAAGATAAGATAGTACAAAAAAAAAAGAAATATATATATCTCTACTTACCAGGAACTCCCCAAAATCTTGGAGTTTGTGGGACCCAATCGAAGAGAGGGGGATCCGGGAAAAATTCCCACTCATCTCCCGAAACAAAAAAGAACCGTTTCTTCCACCCCTTTACGTTGCTAGGGGCCCCTTTAAGAAGATTCTTCCCTGGTCTCGCCTTGAGTAAAGCCATCCAGAATCCGATCCTGGACCCTTCAACAAGCTGTAAAGACACCTGAATTCCTCATAGGACAAATGTCGCTTGTGGTTCCACCATACCACCAACACGCAAATGACACATCGCCACGCATTGGGGGACAGCTGGGCGGGGCAGATGTGATAGGAGTTTAGAATCCTACGTATTGTAGGATGAATGGGGAGCCTCAGACCGACCACAAAGGCAGCTTCATAGAAAGCCACCTCGCCAGGACGAGTAGATCGTACGGTCTCGCCCTTCGCGGGAACCCTCGTCTGGACCTCTGCCGGAATAGAATATGTCTCCCTTAGGCAATCTAGGTCACCCTGGGTTAAGACACTCTCCAAACTTAGTGGGGACTGGGGGTCCACCTCAGGAGTTTCCTCGGGAGGAAGGTCCTAGAGGGGAGACTCAGCGGGACTATCGCCCCTAAGAGGAGAAGAGTGATGGGTCTCGTCAGACATGGGTATCTCGCTTAAATGCTCGGATATCCAAGAAGTTAGGACTCTCCTAAGTTGTTATCTAAGTCGGTCTTACCAGACATGCAACGCAAAGATAAGCTTACTTAATAAGCAGAGGCGAGG
>BRYF01000012.1:8447500-8450000 GCA_030159135.1 Actinidia polygama
AAAAATTTTATAATTTCTTTTACTCCCAACTTATGTTTTTAATAAAAGAAAAAAAATATAGATCAAAATTTATAATATTTTTTAATTTTTTTTATCAATTTATAAAATTTAATGCAAAAATAATTAACATAAAAAATTTGAAAACACTAAAGTGAAAATTTCAAAATTTTTATTTAAGACTCTCTTTAAAAATTAAAAAATGCAAAAACTAAAAAAAAAACTAAAGAAAACAAAAAAACCTAATGAAAAAAAAAAACTGAATAAAAATTTTTAAAAAAGAAACAAAGTAATGAAAAAAAAACAAAAAAAAATCTTAAAACTGAAAAAAGAAAAAAAGGAAAACGAGAGAGAGGGGGAGAGAGAGAGAGAGGGGGAGGGTATAATTGACCAAAACTAACAAGCGTGTCAAATCATCAAACCCCCCTTATCAGAGGTGGTGTGATTAATAGTTCTCTTTGAAAATTGCACGTATCCAATCATAATTAATGTGTCTTTCACCAACCGCACTCGTTAATTGTCACCAACATGCTCAATTAATGAGGAAAGTCTCAAGTTACTAAGTTTTTTTATGGTTGTATGATTGTACATTGTAGCACCGCACTCGCACAAGTAAAAGTGAGCTAAAAGAAAATTATACAAGTATAGGTTGTGTTTTGATGGGCACATTAAGATGTCGGCACAACACTACGAGCATGATTAAGCACGGAATGGAACGGTACAAAGCACGAATGCGTCAGGTCTACATTTTTATCAAATGGCATGGCATGGCATGACACGATACAGTTAAAAATTGAGCTGGGTTGGCACAACATGAAGTACGAAAATAAATGGGCATAACCGGCACAACATGGTCCATTTGATATCTCTACCCGGGCTTACTAATGTAATTTGAGCTGTTCATTTATTAGATTTAAATAATAATATTATTTCTGTAAAAAATAATATTAATTGGGTATTGGTAGCCATATATAAAATCACGTCTATTGTGAAAAAATGGACAACTATCATTTTGACAAAAAATATGATTACTCATCTCCAACTAATTTGGAATGATAACTTTATCTTCAAGCCTTATTAATTGAAGTACAAAATTGAACGATTTTGATCATATCAATGAGTCCAAGGGCATCCCATAAAAAACATGTCCGTTCACTTAGGCACGACACTCACCCCTATCTCCTTCATTCTCAAAAAACACCCAAGAGGCCAAGATAAGTACATGAGCCACTTCCCATCTCCAGTTTTGGCCGATTGCCGCTGCCTGGCATCTTGTACTCTGGTGTACATGTTAGTTTTCAATTGCCTAGTCCACTAACCTGCGCCATATGAAATAGACTCCGTGATGTGTACAAACAACATTGTTTGGAATTTAGTAAAGTGGACAAGTGTAATGCTGCTGCTGACAACAACTCTGTCGTGAACCAGATTTTTGACCGTCAGATTTGTAACGTTGACAGGTAGGTACTCTGGCCAGTTCCCTGTGTAATTATGTTGCTGACGGGTATACCCGGCGAAGCTTCTGCGTGTTGTTTGGACTTTAGGAAAATGAAAAGGGTTATTTATACGGACACCCCCTCATCTATTACTCATTTTTACTTAACATCCCTTATCTATTAAAGTTTGTCACTAACACCCCCCCTCCGTTAGGCTATTAATAGAAAACGTGTACTCAAATAAATTATTTTTATTTAGGATCAGATTACCCTACCAGTGTATATAAAAAAAACAACACTCCCCCATTGTTTTATTTCATCCCCCCTCTCTCTCCATTTAGTCATGACACTAAGTAGCACCACCATGCAAAGATTCTATTTAGTCTCTCTCTCTCTAGAATCTCCATGTCCTTTGCAAAATCCTTGTTCTAGTCTTGATTAAACTATGATTCCAACCTCAACCATCGAAAATATAAATTCGATTGAACCAAAAATACAAAGATACCAAAGAGATTGAGAGCGATTAGAGTGAGAGCTGATCGTGTAAATGAGCCAAGGGTTGGGGTTTTGGCTGATATTTTATGGGCAAGATGGTCGTTTACTTAATTCCATTAACATAGTAATGGCTTTTTAAAATTCGAATAGATGAACGAGGGGTATGGCGTAGGATTTAGTGGAAAAAGGTAATAGATGGGGAGGTATCCGTGTAAATAACCCAAAATGAAATCCCTACATTGATGGAATCACTGAGATGTGTAGGAAACTAATTACTCCTAGTTTGGGGGAAATGAAGTTTTTGAGTTACATTTGTTTTTAATAATATTTTTTTTTTAGTTTTGCTTAAATTATAGTATTTATTTTTTAAGTATGTCTTAAGGAATACAAAAAAGAAGAATAAAAAAGCCAATAAAGAAAAAAATAATCCAAATAATGAATTAATTTTTAATTAATTCTATCTTTAGTAGCTTTTTTGCTAATAATTATTATCTTTTCCCTTTTTTGAAAAATTCAAAAAAGGCAAATTGCTTGTCGTCACGTATATGTTTGGAAGTTGAAAATATTATATT
>BRYF01000012.1:8492500-8495000 GCA_030159135.1 Actinidia polygama
CTGAATAAATGACTCATGTGTTTTAGTTTTGTACCTTTATTTCTTCATAAACAATTTCAGGATGACTCTATTAGGGTTTCCTATAATCAGATGATGGTTACTTCTAGCTAATTTAATTTTTTGCACCTTTCAACTGAAGAAAAAAAATAGAATAGCTTGCAATTTTGATACCATGTGATAAAATTCAAGTGTGGGAAAATTATATAAAGATGGTCAAAAGCTTCATCAAGAGAATTAAATAGGTGTACCCACTTCAAACTCCTAGTTCACTTTCTATACAAACGTGGAGATTAATGACCAACACTTTATCACATTTATAGAGGACACACTTCTCCTTCACTTTTTATTTTTTTTATTTTTTATTTGATATATTCTTGTTGTCGGGTCCAAGATTCGTGTTCAATGGTTTAAAATCTTATATATGATCCATAAACAATATAATTTTGTTTTGCAATAATTGGGATTTTTTAAAGTAATAATAAACATGAAACCATAAAATTCATCGGAAAAACATATAGTACAATTTTAATTTACAGTAACCTCACAACTTTTCAAAATTCTTTTTTAGAAAACGACATATGATAGCAAGCTAGTTTTTATTCATTCATTCATTCTCTGTTCAAATGCTTGGGGTTATTCCTTGTGCTAGTTATTCTTGATGGTTGTACATTTGTGTTGTTAGGTTTCCTAACGAGATGAATTATCCGGTTTGACTGTTGATGTAATTTTGATACTTGTATAAAATCGATTGAAAAAAAAATCAACCTTGAGGCGATAAGTCTACAAAATTTTGTAATATTAATAACTTACACAAAATTAATAATTTTTACAAACTTTGAAACGTTGGTGGCCGGCCCAGCTGCCCCTTGGGTCCACTCTTATAGTAGAATACAAATAAAATCAAAAGCTGACTGCGCTGCAGAATCAATGAAATGAAGGCTGGTTCTATGTATCAAATCAGGGTTTGATTCTATGACAGAATCTAGCCCAAATTACCAAATCGGGGGCTGATTTATTAGCATTGATGAAATCAGGAGTTGATTCTATGACATGATCATCGCCCATATTAGTAAATTACCAAAGGGATGATTGTGTGTATATATGTAGAATTAAACCATAAAATGGTAAAGAAATTTGTTTCCTGAAAATTGGAGCAACTCAACTGTGACATCAGTTTATAAGTTTAATTATGCAAGAAAAGTCCGTTTATAAAAGAGATACAAATACTAAAATAAAGAGATAAGAATTTACAATTACACAAAAACATGGGTTTTAAGTGTTTCACCAAATGCGGTTATGTTTATGGCAACTGCAAGTTTGTCATTTCTATTATATACTAAGCAAATGTAATGTAGTATAACATAGTATAAAGTTATAATTTCTCTCTCCTACATGGCGTTCTCTCATGAACTCTCACCGCCTTCATTTTCATCCCACATTGGTGGGAAGTAAGGATTGAAGCCCCAAGTCCTCCTATTTAATGTCTTTCAGTTTATCATTTTGTTTAAACTATAAGCAAAATATAACTATTAATGTACTGACTGTTTTCCATATGTATTACATTCAAAAGGTATTGCAAACCATCCGGTTTACAAGAACAATTGATTTTGCTGATTTAATAGTTAAATTGCATTTTTTACTAGTTTTTCTTAGATACTCCCGATTTTTCAGAAAATAAAAATGGGTTTAAAACTCAAACCAATCTAGAATAAAGACTGATTGATGGTCCAGCCGGTTCTACTGGTGTTTTAAAAACTGGATTGATAAGCAAATAAGAAAAGAAACCAGGTGGATGGGTTACTAGGTTGCACAGGAGTCAAACGTAAATTTTTATTAAAATATATAACAAAGTGTAGTATTGCAATTACAAAAAAATATAGAAAATTATTTTTCTTATATATTTTCTTATCCAATTGGACTGGAAAAGGAACTGAGTGGAAAAGTCACCGGTTCAATCATCGGGTCAAACCGAAATCAAATCGTGATGTCATAATAAGTCATGAATAAATTTAATATTTATAAAATATAAATATATCACTGAATCAACTGTTGGATCAAACTAAAATCGAATCGTGATATCATAATACGTCATGAATAAATTTAATATACATAAAATATAAATATATGTATTAAAAATATAAGAAAAATAACTAAGAAGACATAATTTATTTTAAATATTTTTTAATATTTTTTTATTTTCAAAACATAAAAACATCCTTAGTACACTAATAAAATTTAATAAAGAAGTGTCATTTTATTTCGTTGCGACTCTTTTCTAATAAAAAGTAAAAAAATCTTTGTCATTGTAACTATTTTCAACAAATATCCTAGAAATAAAGTATTTTTTTTCATAAAATTAATCAATAATTTGAATGCGAGATAAATCAAACTTAGCATAAGGGAGAGAATTTACGCTTGGTTTATTTGTTGAAGTGGTACTAGAAATCAACTCTGTTAATCCCACATCGGTGGGAAGCCAGGAGTGAAGCCCCAATGTCTT
>BRYF01000012.1:8502500-8507500 GCA_030159135.1 Actinidia polygama
ACTTGTAATTGGCGATCTACCATCTTTGTAATCTTTTCATGTCAATGAATGGCAATTTTTCAATCTCAATGAATGGTCTTTTTCTTCTACGAATGATATTGTTTGGTGAGCACGTTGCATTTTTACTGTATCGTATATCTTTTGTTGGCAATCACAAACTCGACCGATGGTGAGGTGAACTTTTCTGTTTAAGCACAAACACCAACGTAATCAAATACCCATTTAATCAATCAATGTTTTACGCTTTCACTAGAGCGCCGATATAAATTTGACTAAGTTGTTAGATAAATTTGTAGTTAATTCACTTTTATAATGTGAATTTGGGATGGTGATCAGGATTCATAATAAACGGGTTCATAACATTTTTTTATCTTCCTGGCGAGAAAAACTTAGGTAGGCGATGTTAGTAATCAAATCGGTGAAATAACGATCTTGATTTTGGCGAAATCAACAAGTTGAAATTGGCGAAATGGCAAAATTGATGACAATCTATTTTGGCAAAATTGGCAATTAGCGATCAAGATGCCTTGTCATGTTGTAATGAATGGGCACTCTTAATAATGATGATATCCACAATGGTGATCAAGATATGGCAAGACAACAGTTAAATTTGAAATAAAAATCTTAGATTTTATTCTTAAAATTGGCAATTTATTACAAAAGAAAATCTGGGGCATGTACCCAAAATGGCGATATAGTTCAGGCGATGGCGACCAGAAGATTCATTGGTAGTATTTCTTTAGGTGTTTGGCGTTCCAAGGGTGAGGGAGTGTCTTTCCATTCATGTCTTCCAACCAATAAGTCTCGGGCCTGGATAGCTTAATAACTTTATAAGGGTATTCCCATGTAGGACCGAGCTTTCCCAAGTTTGTTTTTTTTGTAGACGGTGTGACTTTTCTTAGGACTAGATCGCCTAGCAGAAAAGACCTATGTCTAACCCTCCGGTTGTAATAATTGACGACCTGGTGTTTATAAGCTGCTTGGCGTACTTCTGCCTTTTCCCTCCTTTCATCGAGGAGGTCAAGGTTGAGCCTCAACTCGGATTCATTGCTCTCCTGATTGAAATTTGAGGTCCTAAAGCTTGGCATTCCGATTTCGACATGTATGACTGATTTTGTCCCATATACCATGGAGTACGGCGTCTTGCCTGTAGGGATCCTACTCGTCGTATGATAGGCCATATTATGCTTGGAAGATCTTCCACCCATTTTTCTTTGGATTTCTCTAATCTCGTTTTCAAGTTTCTTAAGATAGTTCTATTAGTCATTTTCATTTGGCCGTTCGCTTGAGGATGACTAGACGAGGAGAAATGATGCGAGACGGCGAGGTCCGAACAAAATTGTCTAAATCTGTCGTTGTCGAATTGCCTAGCATTGTCTGAGATGAGGACTTTGGGAATTTGAAATCGGTAGACGATACTTTTTCATATGAAATTCCTTGTATTTTTCTCGGTGATTGTGGCGAGAGGTTATGCCTCTATCCACTTGGTGAAGTAATCGATGGCGACGATTAAAAACTTTCTTTGTAATGGAGCTTGGGAAAGAGGTCTAAGTATATCAACTCTCCATTGGGCGAATGGCCATGGGCTGGTCACGGGGACCATCTCTGTATGGGGGAGATGACTCACAGGAGCAAACTGTTGGCAGTTATCACACTTTCTTATGTAGGTCGCCGTATCGTGCTCCATCCGTGGCCAAAAGTAACCCTGACAAATTGCCTTTTTGACGAGTGATCTTGCTCCTGAGTGATTTCTACAGATGCCTTCATAATTGTCTAGGTAGGCCACCATCCTTGTGTCCTTGGCAAGGTAGTCTCCTTGGACTTGGTTTACCACCAATTGGGAATCGCTAAAGACGTCTAGAGAATCCACTCCTAATTCAGCAGCAACTCTAAGACCGGCGAGAAGAGCTTTGTATTCGGTTTTGTTATTGGTGGCTTTGAACCCGATTCGTATGGCGTACTCCATTTTCTAGCCTGATGGAGTTTGGAGAACAAGTTATGTACCGTAGCCATGCTGATTGGAGGACCCATCTACGAATAACATCCATCTGGTGAGATTTTCATCTGAGCTTTGCTCTTTTGGAGCTTCCACCTCGGGGGGGAAGGGGGTCACTCCTGGTTCTGGAACAGGTTCATGTGTGGATTCGACTATGAAATCGGCTAAGGCCTGGCCCTTGATCGCCATTCTTGATCTGTAGTCGATGTGGAATTCACTGAGTTCGATTGACCATTTTAGTAGTATTCCATAGGTATCCGGCCATTGAAGAATTTGCTTTAAAGGTTGATTAGTCAACACGGTAATTGGATGAGCTTAAAAATAATGGCGAAGCTTTCTGGCGGCGATCAAAAGGGCATAGAAGAGTTTCTCAATTTTCAGATATCTGACCTCGGCTCCTAGTAAGACTTTACTAACATAGTACACCATTTTTTGAACTCGGTCCTCTTCTCGAATGAGCACTGCACTTACTGTTGTTGGTGAGATGGACAGGTACACGAATAATTCTTCGCCTGTGGTCAGAACAGTAAGCAAAGGTGGCCAGCTGAGATACTCCTTGAGCCATTGAAATGCTATTTCGGATTCCTCGTTCCACTAGAAGGTTTGATTTTTCCTTAGGATCTTGAAGAATGGGAAACACTTGTCAGCTGACTTGGAGATGAATCTATTAAGAGCGGTAACTCGCCCAGTCAATTGCTGCACCTCGTTGATGTTTCTTGGTGAGCTCATTCCGAGAATGGCTTGAATCTGATATGGGTTTGCCTCAATCACGTGTTTGGTCACCAGGAATCCCAGGAATTTTCTAGATTATACTTTAAAAATGCATTTAAAAGGGTTTAGCATCATTTGGTGTTTTCGTAGGATACCAAACGCTTCCTCCAAGTGGGCGATGTGGTCGGCTGCTTTGAGCTCTTGACTAGCAAGTCATCAATATATACTTCCATTGTCTTCCTGATCACTTCCTTAAACATCTTATTGACCAAACTTTGGTACGTCGCCCCAGCATTCTTTAGTCCGAATGGCATGACCTTGTAACAGTATAGTCCTCGCTATGTGATGAAAGACGTCTTCTCCACGCCGGGCGGGTACATTCTGATCTGATGATATCCTGAAAAGACATCCATAAAACTTAGAAGCTCATGTTTGGACGTAGCGTCGACTATCAGATCAATTTTTGGCAAGGGAAAGCTATCTTTTGGGCACGTTTTGTTGAGGTCGGTGAAGTCGACGCACACTCGTCACTTCCCCCCTTCTTTGAGGCGACGACGACGTTGGCGATCCATTTTGGGTAATGAGTTTCCTTAATGACATTGGCTTTGATTAGTTTGGCCACTTTTTATTCTATGACCATGAGGCGTTCGGGAGCGAATTTTCTTCTCTTTTGGCGAACCGGGGAATGCTCGGGGTTGGTAAACAATTTGTGCATGGCGACTTGGGAATCAATACCCGGGACGTCGCCCTGCGACCAGGCGAAGACATCAAAAATTTTCTTTAAGAAATCCACTAAGGCAGAACGCATCTCGTCGGTGAGTTCAGTACTGATCATAACATGGCGATTTGAATAATCTGGGTGTATGGGAATTGGAACAACTTCCTCAAGAGGTTTGGTGTTTTTCAATTTCTCTGGGGTCCACCAAGGTAATCTGTTTTATCCCATCCCTGAGCACTTCCATCTTGCCATCCTCGATATGTGATTGCTATTGGGCGGTTGGGGTTGGGGGAGGTTCCAGTCTTCATGGCCAAAATGAAACACTACCTGACCACTTTTTGGTTGCCCCTTACCTCGTCCACCCTTGTGGAAGTGGGTAATTTCATTTTTAGGTGGTAGGTTAAGGTGATTGCCCTAATACCTCCTAAAGTTGGGCAACCTGAAATTGCATTTTAGGGTGAAGGGCAATCTACCACGATGAAGTCTTGCCAAACGGTGGTTTGGTGTGGCTCCGTCCCCAAGGTTACTGGTAATTTGATCCATCCAAGCGGGTGCGTCATATTTTCTCTAAACCCTAGCAAGGGAGTGTGGAAGGGGTAGAGTTTATCCAGTTCAATCTTCATCTTCTCAAATGCCAAGATGAACAAATATCTGCTGAACTCCCATTATCAACCAAGATTCTTTGCACATTGAAGTTGGCGATTACGGCTGAAACAACCAAGGCGTCATCATGGGGGAGGTGTAAGCCTCTCAAATCGTCATTGTTGAAGGTAATAGGCGGGTGAACATCAACGATGGGTGAAGAAAGGTTGTAGACTTCTTCCTCAGCTCGCCCATTGGCATTCCTAGCATGCCTCTTTCTGGACAAAATTGAATATCCACTAGATTCAAATCAACCATGGATCACTTGTATATCGCTGGTTGTTGGTCTGTTGTCGCCGTATCTCTTGTCTGGTGAGTTGGGAGGTGGGCGATTAGCTACATATTTTCTCAAGTACCCCCTCTTGATAAGGTCGGCTATCTGTTCCTTCAAATGAAAACAATCTTCCGTGTTATGGCTGTGGTCTCGGTGGAATTCACAATATTTGTTCTTGTTCCTTTTCCGAGGATCAATCTTGATTTTTCTGGGCTATTTGATGAATTCTTCATGCTTAACTTCCGTAAGTACTTGGGCAATGGGGGCGTTGAGAGGTGGCAACACCAATTCTAGGCAGCGAGGTGAAGTGCGAGGTTGCCTACGTTAGTCCGTCTTGGATCTTGACCAGACCTTTTGTTCATCTCATCCATGTAATCAGATCATCTCGTGTCGGGCTCCTTTCTCTTGTGATCATCTTTGACTCGTCGCATTTGCTTTGCTTCGGCCAATTCCTCGACGGAGATGTACTTCTCAGCCTTGCTTTGGAGAACTGATAAGTTCTCAAGTACATTCTTGGACAAGGAGTCGAACAGTGGGCTAGGGCATAGTCCTTCCATCATGGCCATGATTACCACCTTGTCGTTGAGATCCTCTACTTCCAAGATGGCTTGGTTAAACTGCTTCACGTAGTCCTTCAAGCCCTATGTTTTCTTTTGGTG
>BRYF01000012.1:8562500-8567500 GCA_030159135.1 Actinidia polygama
AAAATTAAAAAAAGGGGGGAGAAGGACAAAAGGAGGAAGGAATAAAGGGAGGGAGGGGCACAAGGGTAAATTTAGGTGTGGGGCCAGGGGGTGTGGGTGTCAGGAGGGGTGTGAGGATAAATTTTCTTCCTTTTTCAAGTTTGTGACTTCCTGGGTGATGATAGAGACAATACATACATAGGCCTATTCCTTTTCAAGTTTGTGACGTCCTTGGTGATGATACAGACCATTGTCAACGTTACGAGTACTAAGAATACCGTGTGAACGGAATCGACTCGAATGGATTAACGTGTAACGATTTGCCACGTCATCATCAAATCTTCCTCTTTTGGGTCCATCCATGGACCAAGTCCAGGTCCATTCAAAAAAGGCCAAGGTCAATGATCAATCTATGTTTTCACCTTGGCATGTCTCACAAATATGGTTCATTTTAACAAGTCAAAAATTTATAATAACTATTAAGGGTGAAAATAAAAATCAGGAACTAGACTCGATCGAATAATTGGATCGGATTGATATTTTAAGAATTGCAAAATTCGGTGTGGTCTCATTTCGGTTGAGAGTTTTTGAAAAATCGATTTTTCAATCTGGTTTTCGATTTGGGGATTTAAAAATCTGGTTCCAAAACGAATGGACTGTTTGGAGGTATAAATGTTAATATATTTTCTTTTTAACGTTTATGTAGTATACCCATTAGGTCCTTACCGACCAAAACCCTAAATGCTTTGCAACCTTCATCTTTCTCTGCGGTCTAGGCTCGAGTCCTTGACCTTGACGGCTCTCACGCTCTGCTCGAGGTAATCTTCTCTCTCTTTCTCTTGGCAGAATTTTGTGGCGAAATTTTCAACTAATGAATTTTGTTTAAGACTACATAATTTGTTTTTTTAATGGATTCTGTTAATTTTCCGCTTTTTGTTTGGGATTGGGCCGAAGTGTCACCCCAAAAGCCAAAAAGCCCAAACACAACCCCAACCGATTGAAAGCAGATTAGTGCAAACGGTCTGATTTGGTTTATAAATTTTCTAAATTGGAAACCCGATTCGGTCCTATGAATTTCATCAAATCGGATCGAATCGGACCAATTACACCCCTCCTAACTATCATTCAATTTATTTTAAATTGAAATTGAAGGGTATTGTTAGAAATAATACTTTTTGAATTTAAATTCTCATACATTGATTGCACATTTTTCTTAAAAAGTTAAAACTTCTTAAATTAACTAACAAAGATTAAATGAGTATCAAGCATAACAAGCTTGGGGAGTAGGGTGGGTACAATTTACGTTGGATCAACTCGAGATATTCGAACTTAGCCTGAAATTATTTGTCTTGGGTAACATAAATTGGAACACAAGTATGAGAACGAACAAAACCTTTGGAATTTGAATTAAAATTGGACTGGGATTAGGCAGAGGTATTGGACATCCCAAGGAAAACAAAGCCCGATTCATAATATGTTATATATATGATTATACATGCAATAAATATTATATATATATATATACATACATACATATACATATATTACAGTATTTGTTGATTAATTTTCACAGCTCAACTAAATCTTACTTATTAATATCACTTGTGAGTAACTCTAGACCCAATAGTAACTCTAGAAGAGGAAAGGGAAGGTTGGGGTTTGGTCTAGGTTTTGGGGAAAGGGTATGGATTTGGGTTTGGGGAAGTAGCGCCACACGAATTTTCCATCAACAATTTGAACGGGGATAAGGGATTGATCTTAATTGGGAAAAATAATAGATGAAAAGCGAATGTGACAAGATTTTTTTTTAAGGGTCAAAGTGGAAATTAGTCAATACTTCAAGGGGGCAAAGTATAACCAACTCTTAAAAAGATAAAATCAACTTCCCATGAAATCTAAACTTATAATCCCAAGAACAATAATTAAACCATCTATTTTGTATCCTCCTCTTTCTCATATTCCAATAGTTTCTTTTCAGATGGATGTACTTTGATCAGTTTGTTTTGTTAAAAAATCAGAAACTTAGTTCAAGATAAAGAGGAAATACAAAAAGGGTATGTATGACTCTGTTGCTCTACTATAAATGTTAAGTTTTGGGCCTTTGCTAGTTAATAGCAAAGTTATAACTTTCCAAATTTCTTTCATTGCAAAGCCTTTAAGTTTAGGGCCTAACAGTAATATAAATGGAAATAGAACTTTTGGACCTTTATTTTTAGTGAAAAAGCGTGGGTTATAACTTCCCAAATCAGAACCACCTTTAATTGCAAAGCCTTTTGAGTTTTGGGCCTAATGGCAATATGACTGGAAATAGGATATTTAGACCTTTAATTTTTAGTGAAAAAGTAGTGATTTCACCGGCTTTAACTTAGGGTCCAAGCCTGAAAATGATGTTAGCTATCACACATCCTCTCTCTGTTTCATTCTCCTATCTTATCACATGATTTAGTATAATTTAAAATTGTTTAAAAAATAATAGTTCTTGAGGTCGTCGATATTTATTTCTGAAATAAATTAACAACGAGTGGTAGTATTATGATACCTTGAAATTGGATTGAAAACCATAGTAGTTTGAAATTTGAAATCCAAAATACAAACTCTATACAATAAATATAGCATAAAAGTACACAACCTCACCAACAACATAAAGTTTCTGAATCCATTTTGTCAGGGATCAGTTTGTTATGTTGTTTAGTTTCAAGCATACCTTGATCCAAAATTTCCAAAGTCTCTCGTTCTTTCAGTTTTCAAAATCAGTTTTGCAGTATAATTTTTTAAAATAAAAAAATATTTATCATTTTTATATTTTATTTATCTTTTAACGAAAAATGATATTTCAGTATTTGAAGATATCTTTTTATTTTTTTTTCAAAAAATTATTCTTTTCCAAAAAAAAAATCCCATAAAAAAAGTTTTTAAACTGATAACTAAACAAATTTTCTAAATTGTTTTGCAAAACTGAGGCTTAAAACAACAACTAATCAGATTTCCAAAATCAATAAACACACAAAAGCTTATCATGGTCCAATAATGAGCTGCTGCATGTGCCTGTAAATAGTAAAGTTTTGGTCCTTGGCCTTTGGCATTTTGCTCAGTATCCGTACTAAAATTATTAAGGGTAAATGTGTACATTTACTCTATTTTGAATAATAAAGGAAGGGAGCTTCTAAAGGCAAACCAACACGGTCTCGGGACACCCAATATCCAAGTACAAACCAACATAAATTAGGACTATGTTATTTAACTCGGTACAATTACGATTATTCCCAAATCATCCCCACATTCTTCTACCTTCGCAAACCTTAATCCAACATACCCAACCACCACTTCTGATCGCCATTGCCACCGCCACCATCACTGAACCGCCACCATCACTGCGGCATAAATTAGGAAGGGCTACAACCTACTGGTGGGAAGGGGATTGTGGTGAACTGGCAGTGGTGATTAGTGGAGAGGGTGGTGCCCAGATGATCGCCATTGCCACCGCTACCATCATCACTGCACCGCCATCGCCACCATAACTGCGACATAAATTAGGAAGGGCTACAGCCTACAGGTGGGAAGGGGATTACTGCGGACTGGCAGTGGTGATGGGTGGAGAGGGTGGTGCCCAGCAACAGTAGGTGAGGAGGTTGTCGATGTCGGTGTAGGAGCTATGGTGGTGATCGCCATGGTGGCGGGTAGTAGGTATGAAGAAAATGAATTTGTCTAAAATGGTAATTTTATTTATGGGCGGAATTGAAAATTAAAGAAGATAATTTTTTTGGCTTTCCTCATACAATTTTGGTTTTCATTTGGAACTCCCTACAAGGAAATAAAAAAAGGCATTAAGTATTTACTTTTATACGTGACTTTACACCAAGAAGACCAGTAACAATAATGATCGTAGTAGTAATAAATAAATTACAATTTGAAACCATAAGCATTATTTAATTTTGACTTTGACACCCTTAGTTAAATAAAGTGTCATAGAAGTTGTGACCAAACACGACGACTGCTCTTTGCATTGAAAACTAAGATTTTGTTTGGATTTATAATTTGGTGACGAAAAAAAAAATGAAAGAAAAAAACTAAATTAATGAATTCAACGATTCAGATTTAATCTTTTTTTTTAACTTCACAAATCTCTCTCTAAATTTTTAATCCAAATGCAGCCTAAAGTAGTTGTCTTAGTTTTTTTTTCTTTTTTATTTATTTATTAATATAGCATAATGAAAAAAGATTATGTGGATTCGTGCTATTATCAATTTTAAAAAGATAGCTAACAAATACAATATTTACAAATACGTTAGAAATTTTTTATCTCAAGAAGGAAAGTTAAATTAAGAAGAATACAATAATAAAAAAGGATTACAATGTTGAAAACACACCATGTGTCATTAGGTAGGTAGTGCATGTGAAAACCTCTTCATGCCTTTTAATTTTTAATTTTTGATATTTTTTATCTTATTTTTTCAATTATTAAAAGTCATATAATTATTTTAGTATATATTCAAATTCATTTGAATAGCATAGACAAAAAGACTGACCATCCCTTTCCAAGGGAGGCCGTCTATATATAGGAAAGTGATGGTTCACCAAATATTGGAAAATCACACATTAAAAGATGGCTAAGCCCTTGCCCCCTAGATTTTATTGCATTTATGTCATTGCAGAGTCTCCTCTCTCTCTCTCTCTATATATATATAGGTGGACTGATTTATTTACCTGCATGTGTATCGCTCATATGAACGTAATATGATATTGTGAACACCATCTACTATGAGGTTCACTCAGAACTCAATATTATGATCGAAATCGCTTATATTGTAGAGTTCATCGAGTAGAGTACTCAAAAAATATTAGGTTAATTAGATATCAGATGCTACAAAATCAAGCCACGTGTATCCTATAAGTTATTCTTAAAATCATAATTTTGGTATATTTTTTAATTATATAGTTTACGATGGCCAATCCATTTGAGTTTGTCACGAATGATCTACTGAGTAAGACCTGAAAAATGAACCGACAGCAACCCCTCAAAG
>BRYF01000012.1:8600000-8602500 GCA_030159135.1 Actinidia polygama
GAGCAAGTGTGGGGCCATTTACAGTCGGGGTAAAGTCTCATCTGAAAACACATGAATTAATAACACGCGGGTATGAGTCGAACCCCTAACTAAATGTTTCATCAGGCTTACATGGTCAGGTGACTACTGCCCGTTAAATTATTAGTTCTCTTTAGAAAGTCACAGTATAATATTTTTTTTTCTTTATAAAACTATCCCTTACAAATGGTTGTATTCAAAATTGAGAATAAATGAGCCATATTGAAAATTCAGGCCTTTCATCTTGAATTTGAATATTACAATTTTTTGTCTCCTTAAAAAAATATAATTCTCAAAAGTGACTTAGTTTGTGAGACGATGAGAATATTTATTGACAAACTCTAACTTTGGGTACCTTGATGTACTAGAATAAAAATAAATAAAGAAATTATACATAACGAATGAAAATAGGCACTAAATTTTCTGGCCCTAAATATTTCTACTCTTTCTTGTCACGATGTATTGATAACTGCACATCATATTTTAAAATTCATGAGATCCGAAATTTCGATGAACACAATACGATTGACAGTGCATTGCGACCGCCAAATAGAGATTTTTTGGTAAGACCCTCACCAAGAAAATGGTAGACCCTCATTGTTGTCCTTTTCAGCAAAGTGCCGGAGTACGGAAGTTGCTTTCAGAACTAAGTGCTGAACATTTGCGCCATTACCTTACCAAGCTTGTGTGGTTTCAACTTTCAAGTTGAGAATGAGGTGGCAAAACAAGGGGGTCTCAAATTGGATGTGAAACACGAAACTAAAAACTGTATACAAGCCCACGATAGGCCCTGATCGAAGCCAGGTTAGTGTTATAAGCAGTGGGTGTAGTAGCTACATGTGTTTCAGACTTCTCTAGTTAAATAGAATCGAAAAAGTACGAAATCTTGATAAAATGAATGAATAAAAATCACTAAAAAATAAAAAAAATTATAAAATTAAAGCAGTTAAATTAGTTCAAAAACAGTTGTAATGAGATAAATTAGCATGTCCGAATTGGCCTAAATTAAAATTGATAGATGACTTGTTCAGTGAAACTACTGCACAAAAATTCTGATTACTTCACTGATTATAAGCCCATTCTCTAACCAATGAGTATTTGACACATCAGTAGAATTTTAACTTAACCGTGTCTTTCAATTTAAACTTGGGTCGGCCTGGCCCGGCCTGACCCATATGCAAAATTAGTACTTAATGATGACCATTACCTTCAATTTTGGATTCATGTACTGTTAAGAACTGAATTGACAATGGAAGTTAAATAGAAACTTCACTCCTTTGTTTTCTAGGGTTGTCCAAATTCCAAAGATTGGAGGGTCTATTTCCAAAATCATAATCATTGGAGCCCCCGTCTCATACTAGCTTATGTGAATCATAATTACTATATCAATATGGAGATGTGAAAGTAGCACCTTGTTTTTGTTCAAAAAATAGGAAAAGGAAGGTTTCCATTTAAACATGCTTATATGTGAAAATTGTTATTTACAAAACTCAAAAGAAAAACATAAAGTAGAGTTCGTTGTGAACTCATCCCAAGTTTTATAAGTGATTAGAACTGTTCATCTTTTAAAACTCATCGAGAAAAACAAACCAAGCAGCTCGAACATATTTTTAAAGCTCGTTAAGTTTTCAATCCAATCTATTAAAGCTTGTTTGAGATCGGCTCGCTTGATAAACAAATCATGTTCGAACATATTTTTAAAGCTCGTCAAGTTTTCAATCCAAGTTTGAATAATCTATTAAAGCTTGTTTGAGATCAACTCACTTGATAAACAAACCATGCTCGAACATATTTTTAAAACTCGTCAAGTTCTCAATCCAAGCTTGAACAATCTATTAAAACTTGTTTGAGATCAGCGCGTTCGATAAATAAACAATGCTCGAACATATTTTTAAAGTTTGTCAAATTCTTAATCCAAACTTGAACAATTTACTAATCGACTCGTTTATCAACTCTATTCCTAATATATACATATGTTTTGACATCAGAACTTATAATTAATTATTACTAATTATTTTAAACTAGCAATCAGTCAGGAAATTATAAACCAAACATGGCAGGCTGGTCTATTTGTTTTCTCATGCATGTTACTATCAAGTTGGCTTAATTAATAATATTTTATCTCCCCCTTTACACTTATGCTTAACAAGAAACCAAAAACCATTTCTAATCTAAACTAATCTTTGTAGGAGTTGGTTTCTTTCACTTCTCATATAAAAAGTCTTCCTTGCATTGAATTTTTTTAGTTGCTTGAACTCATTATCTTTGAATATGTTCTTTGGACTTAAAAGAGTGATGACAGAGGATACTATATTGTGACAATTCAAAGGGGAATATTAAAATAATGCAAGATTATTATTATCTAGTTGTTATACACTAAGGTCATGTAGGCACTAGTTTTTTTATTTTTTTTAAATTTTTTTTGACCATTTGATTAGAATTTTATATTGTTTCAGTATCTATTAACGAGAGGAGTTTGAAA
>BRYF01000012.1:8610000-8617500 GCA_030159135.1 Actinidia polygama
TTGAGGTCCAGAGCTTGGCATTCCGATCTCGATAGGTAAACTGATTATGTTCCATATACCATGGAGTATGGCGTCTCGCCTGTAGGGATCCTGCTCGTCATATGATAAGCCCAGATTATACTTGCAAATCTTCTACCCATTCGCCTTTGGATTTTTCCAATCTTGCTTTCAAGTTCCTTAGGATAGTTCTATTAGTAACCTCTACTAGCCCATTTGCTTGAGGATGGCCAAGCAAGGAAAAATGATGCGAGATGGCAAGGTCTGAACAAATCTGTCTAAACCCATCGTTGTTGAATTGTTTGGCGTTGTTCGAGATGAGAACCTTGGGAATTCTGAATCGACAGACGATACTTTCCATATGAAATTTCTCATGTTTTATTCAGTGATCTTGGCGAGAGGCTTTGCCTCTATCCACTTGGTGAAATAATCGATTGTGACGATTAAGAATTTTCTTTGTAGTAAAGCTTGAGGTAATGCTCCGAGTATATCACCATCCCATTGGGCGAACGGCCATGGGCTGGTCATTGGCACCATCTCAGTATGAGGGAGGTGACTCACTGGAGCAAACCTTTGGCATTTGTCACATTTTCTCGTGTATGTCTCCGTATCCTTCTCCATAAAAGGCCAAAAATAGCCTTGTCGAATTGCTTTTCTTACAAGTGATCTCGCCCCTGAATGATTTTCATAGATGCCTTCATGAATCTTCCTCATTACATAGTCAGCTTCATCAGGTTAGAGGCATCTTAGGACCGGACCCGAAAAAGATTATTTATATAAAATTCCTTGAAAAATGCAAAATTTTGTAGACCTATATTGAACCCGGTGAGCTTGGAGCTTATTCGTTGGTAATGTGCCATTCTGGAGATAGGCGATGATTTTGTCCATCCATGTTGGGTCTTTTTCTGTTGGACAGACAGATTTGGCGATGTCAATACTCGGATTGGGCATGAATTCTAGAGGTATACTTCTGTCTGACATAAAATCAAATGTCAAGGCGAGGTTGGCGAGAATCAGCCTTTGTATTCTCTTCTCTTCTCTGGGAATCTGACGAATGGTACAGTTTTTGATCTTCTTGGACATGTTTTTGACTTCATCTAAATAGGCGGCCATCCGAGCATCTTTGGCGAGGTAATCCCCCTGGACTTGGTTGACCACCAGTTGCGAGTCACTAAAGGTGTCCATGGATTTTACTCCCAATATTATGACGACTTTTAGTCCGGCGAGGAGAGCTTCATATTCGACTTTATTATTGGTGGTTTTGAACCCAATTCGTATGGTGTATTCCATTTGCTCGCCTGATGGGATTTGGAGGACCAATCCTGCACCACAACCATGTTGATTGGAAGATCCATCTACAAATAACATCCATTTGGCGAGATCCTCATCTAAGCTCTGCCTTTTTGGAACTTCTAGCTCGGGGAGAGTCGCCTCTGGTTCTAGAGCAGCTTCATACGTGGATTCAGCCACAAAATCAGCTAAGACTTGGGCCTTTATTGCTATTCTTGGTTTGTAATTGATGTAAAATTCATTCAGCTCGATGGACCATTTCAGAAGTCTTTCCGAGGTGTTTGGTCGTTGGAGAATTTGCCTCAACAGTTGGTTAGTCAGGACGGAAATGGAATGGGCTTGAAAATAATGGCAAAGCTTTCTGGCAGCAGTAAGAAGGGCATAGGTGAGTTTTTTAATTTTTAGATATCTGATCTCAGCTCCCATTAAGACTTTGCTCACATAATATATTGATTTTTGAACTCGGTCCTCTTCTCGGATAAGCACGACACTTACTGCTGTTGGCAATATGGATAAGTACACAAAGAGCTCTTTGCCCGTGATAGGAACAGTAAGCAGGAGTGGCGAGCCGAGATACTCCTTGAGCTGTTGAAATGACGTTTCAGACTCCTTGTTCCATTGGAAGGTTTGATTTTTCTTCAAGATTTGAAAGAATGGGAGACATTTGTCGGCTGATTTGGAGAAGAATCTGTTAAGGGCAACAACTCGTCCGGTCAATTGCTGCACCTCGTGAATATTTCTGGACAAGCTCATTGCGAGAAGGATTTGAATTTGATTCGGATTTGCCTCAATTCCATGTTTGGTCACCAAAAATCCTAGGAATTTTCTAGATGACACACCAAAGATGCACTTGGAAGGATTTAACATCATCCGATATTTTTACAGGATAACGAATGCTTCCTCTAGGTGGGCGATGTGATCGGCTGCTTGAATGCTTTTGACGACCATGTCATCTATATACACTTCCATGGTCTTTCCAACCAGTTCTCTGAATATCTTATTCACTAATCTCTGATAAAGTCATCCTAGCATTCTTTAACCCAAACGGCAGGACATTGTAGCAGTATAATCCTCGTTCTATGATAAAAGAAGTCTTCTCCACGCCAGGGGAGAACATTTTGATCTGGTGATAACTAGAGAAGGCATCCATAAAGCTCAGGAGCTCATGCTTGAATGTGGCATCAACTATCAGGTCAATCTTTGGCAAAGGAAAACTATCTTTTTGGTGCCTTGTTAAGGTCGGTAAAGTCAACGCATACTCTCCATTTTTTCTCTTCTTAGGGGCGATGACAACGTCAGCGAACCACTCAGGATAATGGGCTTCTTTAATGATGTCGGCCTTAATAAGTTTGGCCACTTCTTCTTTTATAATTTTCAAGCGTTTGGGGGCTGATTTCCTTCCTTTTTGGTGAACTGGGGAATGCTCGGGGTGGGTGAATAACTTATGCATGGTGACTTGAGGATCAATGCCCGGGACATCGCCCTACTACCAAGCGAAGACGTCAAAATTCTTCTTCAAAAAGTCCACTAGGGTGGAACGTAGCTCATCTGTAAGTTCAGTACCAAACATAACGTGGCAATCTGGATAATCTGGGTGTATGGAGATTGGAGCGACTTCTTCAATGGGTTTGATGTTTTCAGTTTCTTGGGGATTCATCAAGATAACCTGTTCCACCTCGTCCCTAAGAGATTCCATCTCAGCATCGGCGATCTGTAATTTCTATTGGACATTTGGGGCTGGGGAGGTTTCAGTCTTCATGGTCGAAATGAAACATTGCCTTGCCACTTTTTGATCACCTTTCACCTCGCCCACCCTTGTTGAAGTGGGACACTTCATTTTCAAGTGGTAGGTTGAGGTGATCGCCTTGGTCTCCCCTAAAGAAGGGTGACCTAGAATTGCGTTATAGGGTGAAGGGCAATCTACAACAATCAAGTCCTGCTAAACGGAGGTTTGCTGTGGCTCCGTCCCTAAGGTCATTGGTAACTTGATCTACCTAAGTGGGTGCGTCATATTTCCTCCGAAACCTACCAGGGGAGTATGGAAGGGGTGGAGTTTATCCAGTCCAATCTTCATTTTCTCAAACGCTGAGATAAACAAGATATTCGCTGAACTCCCATTGTCAACCAAGATCATTTGAACATTAAAGTTGGCAATTACGGCTGAAACAACCAAGGCGTCATCATGAGGGAGGTGTAAGCCTCTTAGATCATCATTGTTGAAGGTGATAGGCGTGTGAATATTAACGACAGGCGAAGAGAGGTTATAAACATTTTCCTCAACTCGCCCGCTAGCGCTCTTGGCGTGCCTCTTTTTGGACGAATTTGAACATCCACCGGATCCAAATCTGTCATGGATCACTTGTATATCATCGACAGTCAGTATGTTGTCGCCATATCTCTTGTTTGGCGAGTTAGGAGGCAGGCGATCAGCAACATATTTTCTCAGGTACCCCCTCTTAATAAGGTCGGCTATCTGTTCCTTCAGATGGAAGTAGTCCTCTGTGTTATGGCCGTGGTCTCGATGGAATTCACAATATTTGTTCTTGATTTTCCCAGGCCATTTGATGAATTCCCACATTTTACTTCTGTGAGTACTTGGCAGTGTGGGCATTGAGAGGTGGCAATACTAGTTCTGGGCGGCGAGGTAGAGTGCGTGGGCGTCTATCATTGGTCTGTCTTGGATCTCGACCAGACCTTTTATTCCTTGTCTTATCCCTGTAGTCAGATCGTCTCATGTTGGGCTCCTTTCTCTTATGATCATCTTTTCCTCGTCGCCTCCGCTTTGCCATGGCCAACTCTTCCGCGACAATATATTTATCAACCTTGCTTTGGAGGACTGAAAAAGTCTTGGGTACGTTTTTGGACAAGGAGTTAAATAGTGGACCAGGGCGAAATCCTTCCATCATAGCCATGATCACCACCTTATCGCTGGGATCCTCTACTTCCAAGACGAGCTAGTTAAATCGCTTAACGTAGTCCTTCAAAAGTTCGGTCTCTCTCTGGTGAATAGTGAACAAGTGGGAGGCATTCTTCTTCCTGACCCGACAACTCATAAAATTGGTGACGAAAAGCTTGCTCAGAGCGCCAAATGAGTCAATGATTCCGAGAGATAATTTTTGAAACCACGATCTTGCCGACCTGTTCAGGGTGGCCGAAAAAGCTTCGTACATTACTTTGTCTGAGCATCCTTGCAGTGTCATCAAGCTTTTGTATGAGTCGAGATGATCCATTGGATCTGTCTTTCCTTCATAGGTCCCGAGATGAGTAGACAGCTTAAACTTAGAGAAAACTCTAGCTCTCATTACCCTTTCTGTGAACGGTGGATCGGTTTGCTTGATCAAAGCATCCATAGTTGCTGGAGCGCCTGCAACCGTGTTGATGGCATCAAGGAGGGTATTTAGGTCCTGAATCTTTTGGGAGGTGGGTGTACTTCAGTGCTTGAGCGCCTAATCGTTCCAGCGAGGAGATCTTCTTCTTCTAACCCCTTCCCCTTCAACTTCAGGAGCTCGACTAGATTGGGATTCTGATAAAGAGAAACTCTTTTTACGTCGAGGAGGACTTGGTGATCGACGTCGCCTCTTCTGTGCTTGGTCAGCACTATGATTGTTTTGAGAATTGTCATTGCCTGAGTGATAAAAGTGGCGAGATCGCTCAATATCGGGAATAGGAGGCGCGGCCGGAGGTGGTGGATTGGCTACGTTGAGGAGTTGCATCAGGCGAGCGTTATTCTCATTCATAACTCTCATCTGCTCGGCCATACCATGTATCTCGCGGTGGAGTCCTTCCAAGGCTGGAGCTTGACTAGTATTGGCCATCGGGTGTGCTATATTGTCCAAAGGACTACTGGTACTTGGTCTAGGTAGTAAACGATTACGCAGGTGTATAGAAATTTGAGAACTGTCGTTTTCACAGACGGCGCCAAATTGTTGTGGTAGAAAATTGGAGAGAGCAACCAACAGTCAAGTTGCTTCTCGGCCTCGGCACTCGACCTCGAAAAATACTTGGGTAACCTGCGTAGACAAACAAAAGTAAACGACCGAGGCGAGGCTGCTCAAAATCCCTCTGGTGTGCGAATCACATTAAGGCGATCAGGAGAAAAATATAACAGAGCTCTCAGAGAAATCTATTGCGTATTGAGCGTACCTTTGCATTATGAGGGAGCGGCCTTCATATAGTTGGAGATAGGAGATCCGTGTGAGGATATTCAGGCGTGATCTTCGGGTTTTGGAGTATATTCCTGAGATCTTGGGGATAAAGTATGAGGGATTACTGTCTGTAGATCAACCCGCAACTACAGGAGCTATGACGCTATAGGAGTCTGGATGGCTTAACCTCCTTATAGAGGTAGAATCCCTATGGAGGTGGGATCTAACCATGGGGAGGAGTGACGGAGAAGGAGTCTCACGAAGTATACTTCTAATGGAGATGGAGTTCTCGTAGAACTGATAACTGGCGATGTGGAGATCTTGCCCAATGACGAGCTGGAGAATGATTGGTACGTGCATTTGGGGAAGTTATCAATCGGTGTTAGTATAATGGACGACCAGGAATACGTCGGAGTTTAAGCCATCTAATCATATATACTGAGATGATCGAGGTTGGCGGATATTTCACCCCACATCAATTATCATATTTATAACAGTGTTTTTTTAATTGTATGATGCTATTTCTTCTTATTTTTTTCTTTACAAAATGTCAAATTAAAATACCATTTAGTGGATACAAAATAAGTCTTGCTAAAATTTACTTAGCTATACCTAAATTTTGTACAAATATGGCACAACATTTAGATATACCCAAATATAAATGTGCATGTTTGAGAGAGCTTATAAGTTACAACTTCTGCATTTTATTTGTCTTGATATTGTGTTAAGAGTGTTTGATGCAACTTTTATTTCTATTTATGGGTCAAAAATAACCTATAATAGTTAAAAATAATTGATTCTTAGAAGCTCAAATTTAAAAAATTTCAACGTTATTTTTTAAATAAACAAATCTAACATAAATTTAATTATATCAAACACCCCTAATAAGTGATATATATAAACTATCGATATGTTAGAACTCTTTTCTTTAGAAATGCATCTAAACTAATATTATACAAAAACTAGTTTCATTACTACGTTTTAATGAGATCCAAGTGTCTTGTATTCATTGTCTATTCATATAAAGTATGATGTGCGAGATAAAAATATATATTATTAAATAAAAATAATAATTACATTTTAAAAATTAATATAAACACTAACCATTTATATATAATTAATAAGTTCAAAGAAAACGAAAAAGGGCACTCAATTATGCTTTTCCTTTTACTTTAAGGTTTCATTTTACGTCTTACAAAATTAGTTATTTTCAACTAAATTTTGCTATTTATTTACCAAAAATATTGTACTACTAGTATTATTTGAAAGACTACATCGCGGCAATGAGTTACTGCAAGTACTAAAGTACAGAATCATGTGATAACGATACAGAACAATGTGGTGAGATGTTGATCGGCCTTTTTATCTTGGATCAGAATACTCATCAAAATAACTTTTATTTACGAAAGTACCGCTGTCCCATAGCTTTCTCCATGATAATTGGGGAGGCACTTAATGAGAATTTGCCACATGGCCTAGAATAGGACTGGCCCCCCTCTTGCCTATGTTTCTTCATCCTTGGACACAACTTTTAAGAGTTACAGGTCAATGTTTGATAACCTGCTTGGGTGGGCGATTAGACTAATAGTTCGGTGGGATCTATAAAGTGGGTGTTTAGTTTGACCATTTAACGTCGGACTAATAGTCCGGTAATATTAACAATATCCCCAAATAGTGGTATTGTTAATACCACGGGAGACATGGTATTAACAATACCACCTTACTCCGTGGGCTCAAATTAATAAAATTATCATTGATATTTGTATATTTGTGTAATTAAAGGGTAAGTATAAAATTTCATGAAAAAATTTCATAAATTTTTAGACACTATTGATCACATTACCCTTGATATTTACTAATTTCACTGTCTAATCCCGTGCAAACCAAACATTCCGGTCGGACGCTTTCGTTACTAAGCCTTACTCATTATCAATCCCAATTTAAATCCTATCTTATTACTAATCCACTCAATCATATCACACTTATCAAGCGGAGTCATAGTGCCTACTTTGGGATCGATCCCTCAAGTTTAACCAACAATGTACCTCCCAATCATTTATAAGAGCCA
>BRYF01000012.1:8672500-8677500 GCA_030159135.1 Actinidia polygama
TTCTTCCAGATTGTGTTCTCATGGCTGAAAAATGTGAGTAATTTTTTTCCCTTCATTTATTGTGTTAAAACTGGATTGAAAATAGTCAAAGTGTACATGCTTATTAGATGATAAGGTTCTCATAAATAACTTTCATTGAGGTATTGAACTCAAATCATATATATTTTCATAATAAGATGTTGGGATGATCATATATTATATATCATAATATTTTCATAATAAAATTTAATGAGAGAATGGTTAGTCCACGTTTTTTTTAGCCTGAATATAATCGATCCATGATAAATTAGCAACTTCTGATAAACATATCATAAACTAAATATTTTGATTGCAAATGTGACAAGTTTTCACTGACAATCAGGAAATGTAAAATATTTTTCGGTCATTAAGAATGGATGTGTTTGCTTTTATTTTTTGACAAAAAAATACAGCCATAGATTATTGTTGGGTTGCAAACATAATGTGGTTTTTGATTTTCACAATTTTCACGTTATGATAAACTTATCGTAATCGAAATAGTGTAATGTTTATCACAACAAATATCTAAGTTCAAGCAGCAAAATTTATCAGATCAAGCACCAGTAGTTCTTATTCGCATGGGGAAGAACGGCGGCATGCGATGGTGGTGATTGTTTTCTGGTTTCGTGTGTGATGGTGGTGCGTGTTTTATGGTTTTGTAAGAAAACTGAAAGCATGATTTTAGAGCCAGTTAGTTACCTATTAGGGAATAAAATGATAGAGATAGATCCGAGAACAAGGCTTAGCCCAAGTGGTAAAGGGCGGCCTTTCCGGGACTTAGGTCTTGGGTTCGATTCTCACCCAGCTCCCGGGCACAAGGTGCAGTCGCTTCGGGCGAACGTCAGGTACACGAGCTAACATTCGGAGATTCCTGGTGGCTAGCTGCTCAGGACACAGAGATTAGTCTGGATAGGCCAAAAAAAATAAAATGATAGATATTTGGGAAATGCGGGAGGATACCAGCACGGGTAATTTCGATATTTTTTTGAAGTTTAGGACGTCAGGTTAACATTTTAAACGGGTTAGGAGTCATCTAAAACATATGGGCTCTTATAGGAGCTGGGCTAAAGAAACACCACTAAAAAATCTCATCTCATTTAGAAACTATAAAAGTGTCTCTTGTCAAGAAAAAACCGAAAAAATATATAAAAAAAATTCAAACTGGACCTTCATGTGGAGAATGATTTAATAAAAAGAAGAAGAAAAAACTACAGTCTCCAAATTTTGATCAAGAAATATTTACAGAATTCAAAATAGATAGTACAGATTCACTGGTCATATAACCTCATACACTCAAGCGAATCTGAATCATTTATTTCTAAATTAAAAAAACTTTATTGATCAAAATTTAAAGACCGTTAAAAACAAAATCACATTAAGGCTGATCAAAATTGCAACATCTAGATGAGATCATGAGAGGAGGGTTGTCAGGGGTTGGTTTTAGGTTGTCAACTGAACCAAATATTTATGCAAAAGGAACACATGTTCCTTTGTGTAATCCAAACAGTTCTAAAAGTTAGGTTTATTTAGGGAAGAAACAATTATCAAAACATAATAATTATAAAACAGGTGAACCATAATATCAAACATGTCGGAGTGTCCACTGAAACTATTTAGCAATTGTTGATGGACAATTTATTATAAACTAATAATTTAACTATCAATTCTTAATCCTTTACCAATAAGTCCTGTACTTTCTTTTTCCTTAACCTAGTTTTTTAATTTATTTTATATATAGTTGCTTTTGTTTCAAAAGAGTGAATGCAATGACACCCCATAATAAATATTAGTTTCTTGATTTGGGCTAATAAATGAGTTGAATGAGCCGGTGAATTATTCAAAATTAATTTAAAAACTTAATAAGTTTTAAAAATAGAGTACTGTTACGGTTTCAGAATTCAAAATGAATAGATCACATTCACATGCTTATGCGAGATTCAAACACTCAAGTGAATCTGAACTATTTATTTTGAATATTAAAAATTTTTCTGAGTCCAATTTCTAAAATTGTGGTGTTTCTCTTAAAAATATATTCGAGTTTGACTTATTTATCAAGCTAACCGATCTCAAACGATCTTTAATTGAGCTGATCATAAGTTGATCTTGAATAAATTTATTTTTTTAAACATTATAACCTTATCGAGGTAAGTAATATATTATTCTTATTCAAGTTTGATTATTAACTGGCCTTAAAATGATATCCGAATTTTATTTATTTATCAAAGCTTTTAATGAAGATATGACTTCTATCTACCTGTTTGTACTCTCAGACGTACAACATTTATGTCCTGTTTAGTCCAACATATGGCAACTTGGAAATGTCTATAGGTTTTCCATGGCTGCAACTCTTACGCGCGTGAGGAAATTAAGAATCTCTTGGCAAGGAAATCTTGACCCCACAAATAAAATTGATGTTTTGTCACTTTGTGTTGTTTTCAATTTTAATCCAATGCTCAAAATGCTTCAAATGTCTAATTTCTTTAGGTTGTGTTTGAATCACGAATTTATAAAGAAAATAAATAAAAAATAAAAAGATAAATAATTCAACTATCTTGAATCGTTAGATTATCTAATTTTTATTTTATTTTATTTTTCTCACTAAATTCGGAATTCAACACAGTCATACGGTGTTTGAATTAATGATTTGAAAAAAAAAATAAAAATAAAAAATTAAATTCTCTATTTTTTTTTTAAATCCAAACACAGCCTAAAATAAATAATTATGGGTTTCATTCTCTTCCAAGCTATTTCCACATTTGGGAAAGTTCGCCTTGAACATTGTACCGAAAAAGTACCATACTCTATTTGGATTGCGTATTTGTGAAATAAACTTAGATTCTTCACTTTAAGATCTTTTCTTCTTTAGTTTTTTTTTCTTTTCTCTTTCCTCCATGAAACTCATCAACAAATTCGTAAGGGGCCAAAATAAGTTTGGGTAGTACTAATTGACTCAAATTTCGTCATTGAACTGTACTCGCTCAATATGAATTTGTCGTTGAGCCGAACGAACTCAATCTATGAGGTTCGGGCTTGAAGGACGTCTGTGTGCAGGACTCTTGAAGTCTAGAGTTGAGGACAGTAGTTTCGAAAGTCAGCGGGAAAAAACATGTCTCGCAATGAGTTCTCTCAAATATTACTTTCTCGAGTTCGACTAAGATTTAATGAGCTATCATATAAATAGGAGAGCTCATAGTCTTCTGGTATGCAATCAAAACTCAATTCTCTAGTTCTCATGTTCTCTTCTCTTTCGTATTCTTAATTTCACACCGGAGGGTCTTATAGGCCAATTTCTGGGCCGATAAGTCTTAACGGTGCTCTTTTGTGGTGCACAAACAACTTAGAATGAGGAGTTTGACAAGGTAGCGCAGATGTTAGATCTAGTGAGATTTGCCACCTCACCAAATCCTTGATTCCATAGGTATCGTTGAGCAAATAGATACTCCATGACAAATGTCAAATTGATCGAATAACAGTAGCCACATGATTGAGACATATTTTTTTTAAGAGAAATGGATAAAAAAATATAATTTTAATAATAAATTGTGATACCAAAATACGGCCCGATCATTTGGCTACGGATGCCCCCACCAACCTTATTTGCATTGATATTTTACACGATAAATTCTCCAAATGAAAATCATGCTATTATGTCTTCAGAGTGCCCCGCAATAATTCAACATCACTGTGCTGTGACCATGGGACAACACACCCCAAATCCAATTTCGCATTTACATAATTACAAAAATTTAAGTCATAAAAAGGTTTAGTTGACAATAGGAAAGTATATGAAAATAATTTTGTTTATTTAATAAATTATGATATTGAGCTAATCATGAGGGTCAAGGTTAGGAATCTAATAAAAATCTAATACGCAGTTGGTTAACTGCCACCACTATGATGGGCCAGACATTCTCTGCCATATATATTTTTTTTTCTTAAAATTGAGCTCACACAACAAATTCATTAAATTTCACAAACACAAAAACATGAATTAGAGTTCTGCCTCAAAACACAACAACTTTGTAGTATTATTTAAACAGGTTTACTAATGTCTCATCTTTATAATTCGATTAGTTCATTTCTTAGAGTTTGTTAAACATTTGACATTTGCAAAAAATCAAATCAACCGAACATCTGTAGTTCTATGATCGAATCACATTTGTCATATAGTTTATTTTAAAAATCATACTTGTTCATTTCTTGTAAAACAAATGTATATAGATGACTATAAATAACCGATTAATCTGATTTTTTTGTATGAATAATCTGCTAAACGAGCCTTACAAAATTAAAAGTTTAGATCATATAAATAGATCTTAGACGAGCCTATTTTTGGAACAGTACAGGAGTTGTAATTTCTTGGGAAATTACTGGACCCCAAACAGGTTAATTTGTCTATGCTTTTCTATTAGGTAAAAGTTCCTATCTTTTTGATGCGATTACATGCATTGATCTCCCACCATACGATGACCCCATCTAGAGATTCCTAGGGCCATAATCGATTTGATTGTTCAATCACAACCGTTTAATTTACTAGGTACTTGAATAAATAATTAAGCATGGATTTTTGAACAGGTCAGTTCCGAAATGGTCCCCACAGAAAGAGAAAGCTAGAAACTCATGAACTTGGGATAATTTTCATTTTAGAATATGGAAAGTGCAACTTTGACTTAATCATACCAGCTAACCAAGTAAGGGGTTGAACTTTCCAAGTTGACAGTGAAGGGTGCAAGCTGACATTGTGTAGAAAGTGTAGAGGAGAAAAGTGTAATTTACCCGGATAAAAAGTGATACGTGTCGTCATTCTTTGTTCAAAGAGATGAATGGAAGAGGAACCTTGTTTGTTGATTTACAGTGTGAAGAGTTAGATTGTATCAATTACAAGCGAGTGGTGCAAAGTGACAATGAATGTAAAGTGTAGGGGTCAGAGTGAAGTTTATCCAAAAATAATATCTTTTAAATGCTTTGATTTTCAAATTTTT
>BRYF01000012.1:8690000-8692500 GCA_030159135.1 Actinidia polygama
TTGCTATAAAGCTAATGTCTCAATGAAACTATGAGTTTTTGTAATTGTAAGATTTTTTCACATATATATATTTTTAATTTTTATTTATTTTTATTAAAAAATATTTTTTCTTCTTGAACTTTAGTTAATAAAAATGTGCATTGATAGATATAAAACATTATAGTCTTCATAGACTTAATTTTAATTATCGTGTATAGATAAATGTATGACGTGCTCCATCTTTATTATTCATTTATGGCCTCCAAATCTCAGGACAGACCCTTAATGAAAGACGCATATTCCGACACATCATTTTATACAAAAATTGTATATAGATTTTCTATTTATATTTCACTAATTTGAAATTTTTCTTTCCTCAAAGTAGGATACAAGCTGAAAACATCGGTCCAACAATAATTGTTGATTATTTGCTTTTAACGCTAGAGAATAATAATAGTGTTGTGAGTGGGAAAAATACACTTTGGACCATCAAATTGGCCCACGTTGGCTTATATTTTTAGTTTGTTTGTTATTTATAATTTTTTTCACCGTTTAATTCAAACAATTTTGAGTTTTTTTTATTGTTTGATTAATTTTTAAGTCTATGGGCCGGATCACATAAAGTAAATGGGCCCATCATTTCAAACTGGGCCGACATTTTGAAGAATGAGAGCTTCGACAATTGGTCAGGTCAAAACCATAGTTGTGGGCCTTGTAGCTGTGACCTTCCGGTAATGCTACGCCGTATAGTTTATCATGGGAACAAAGTTACTTAAGTTTGGCTCATTAAGAAGTTTGTTTAAAATTGATTCGTTACTTAGATAAATTAAACTTGATTTCTTTTTTAAAACTTCTTAAATTTTCAAACCAAACTCAAACAAGCCAAAACTCAGCTTAATAAAAACTTTATATAAAAAAAATCAAGATACTTGAGCTCAGAGCTAGCCCTGGAGTAAGCCTAGCAATCCATAGCGCTTGGGTACCCTCAGGGCAGGGCAACCATCAAGCCCCCCCCCTCCCCGATTTTTTTGGGAAATGCTACGTTTACAACGAGCGATTACAACATCCACTTACAACAATCAAAACGACGTCGTTTTTGACTAACAAAAACGACATTGTTTTGACTAAAAATATTTCAAAACGAATTTCCCCCAAACCTAAACCCTCTCGTGTTTCCCTCCTCCCTCGCCGCGAACCAGAGAGAGAAGAAGAGAACTAGAAGGAGACCCCGGCCTCGCAAGCTTCTTCGTCAGTTGCCACCACACTCGGCGTGGCCCCCGCTGTCGGAGCTCAGCTCTCTTGTGTTCGGTGGATTTGTTTAGCCACTCTAACCCCTAGGTCAGTTTCGGTAAGAACTCTTATTTATGGATACTTACATACATCTCAAAATTTTGCTTTGGGTAGGGTTGGGTTGGGTTGGGGAGGGGAGGGGTGGGTTCTCTACAATTGTTCAATCTGTGGTGGTGATTCATGTTGTGTATGCATTTTCATGCAATAAGGGTTGTGGGCTTGTGGGTTCTTACTCCTGATATTATTGTTTGACACATGTTTGTGAAAAGGCCTAAGTGAGCTTAGGCGATGTACTTGCTCAAAGTAACTACTTGAGTAACTTAGAATACTGCAAAGCATTCATGTACATGTAAACAACTACAATTGGTTTATGTGATTCTTAGTCTATTATGCTTTTTTAGAGCAATGAGGATAATGCGTTATGAGTTTTTTCTTCTTTGATGTTATTGTTGGACACATGTTTGTGAAAATGTCTAAGTGAGTTTAGATGATATACGTGCTCTAGGAAACAGGTTGAATAACTGAGGAATACCATGAAAGCACCCATTCTTGTGGATAGTCTAAGTTAGTTGCATTTTCAAATTTTCAATTGTTGTCAATAGACCGAGGAAAAAACTAGTGTTTGAAAAAAGATTGAGTTCTCAAGTCAAATTGAGTAGATTAGCTTATGTTATTCTTTATTAAACAACTGACCAAAACAATTAATACAAAGATAAACAGATAAGAGGAGAGCCATACAGATCATGCAACTACACAAGAATGGGAGACCATGATGTACATTTAAAAACCTAAACCGAAGAAAAATCATGGACGCAAACAACCACTAGTAAAAGAATAACACTCTTATAAACACCTAGATGCTTAGATCCTAATTACTCTATACCACAAGTTTGTTGTAGTTCCCGATTTTTGACCACATCATTCCATAACTTGTCTTTCATAACTTGTCTTTTCTGGATTGTCTTTCACAATAGTCAGTGATTCATTGCAGGATGTCTTCATAACTTGTCTCTTAGAAGGTTGGCACTGGAAGATGCACCAAAGAGCAATCATCATTGCATGATGCTTTGCCTCCATAGCTTTGGTTTTCTCTAGTGGTTCAAGTCTTTTACTAAAACTGTTGCTGGGATGAAAGATATACCAAACTGCTGCTGCTGGAAGATGCACCAAATTTTAGTTTTTCTTTTCCCCTTTTCGGTTGACATCTTGTAACTCTTGTAATTTATGGTTG
>BRYF01000012.1:8697500-8702500 GCA_030159135.1 Actinidia polygama
CCCTATCTTGATGCATTGTATTGTTTATCTCATATTTTGTTATAATCAAAGTGAGGGAGAATTTTCTTACCAAATTTTCTTCCATGAAAAATCATAAGAAGCTTTGGAGAAATGAATGGTAGTTGAGATCAAAGCAACTATTATTTGACAAGAAACATTTTTTTTTTAGGTTGATCAGTTGCAAATGATCTGATGTTGAACAAGTGGATGGAGAAGATAAAAGGAACAAAAGAAAGATGTGATTGCTTGATGATAAAATTAGAATTGTGTAATCAATCACTGTTGCATGTTGTGGACGCATACTGTTCAATAGGAAAAAGCATATCTGATCTTCTAGTATTATCTTTCTTGATTTTGAAGTATTTTTCAAAAATTAATTTAGAAATTTTGGTTTGGAAAAACTAATTTTCAAAACTAAAAGTGATTGCAAAACTAAAAGTAATTTTCTAGAGTTTCCACTACTTCCATTTTGGTTCCTATATTTTCAAATATCTATTTTTTGATTTATTGCCTAATCAGTTCGGTAACTGCCATTATATTTTGGGACATGTTTGACACTTGACCTATATGTAGCATCATTTAAGGGATAAAATTGACATTTTTTCCTCATTATCCCAATTCCCACTGTAAATTGCCCAAATTCTATCACAATTTGCATGATCCTACAATAAATTGCCATCAAATGAGGTTACAAGTCGGGAATGTGGTGAGAGTTCATCAAAAAACCTAATTTTCGTTACCAATTGGATTGATTATAAGAGAAAATTAAAATAAAATGCTAAAATCGTGAAATTTGTAAATACATAACCAAAATCAAAGTTGAGGTAAACTATTGGGACCATTTTTATAATTTACGTTTTTTAAAAGGAGTTTTTTGTATACACTCCTTTTGAAGTCTTAATATTATGAATGAGTCCTACCCACTTTTAAAACATAATCCAACATCCTAAAATTCAAAATATATCAAAAACACCCTCATATACTAATTTAATAAATATCGAATTTCCTATAATTCATCCACATAAATTTTTTTTTTTAGAAAAAAAAACAAGTGAAAGTTATTTTGGTTCTTTCCATATTTATCAATAATCTCTCTCGTCTCCCCTCTCTCTAATTAACCTCTCTCTCTAAACTTGCTAGGCAACACCTAACTTCATTTCCCCCCTTCTCTCTCTTTGCAAGTGACGATGAGAGAAACGGTTATGGGGTATTTGGCTCATAGGGTTCACCATGAAAACGATACCAATAGGAGAAGATAACGATGTTGAAGAACACAATGATGAAAACAACGACTACGATGAGTTTAAAAAGAAGGCATGAAGAAAATCACATTGAGATGTTTCTTTTGACTTAACCCAAACCACGCGATTCAACTCTTAACTCAACTTAATTGTTAAATCAAACATTGAATTTGTTATGATAACTTAATATTTTATAAACTAACCACTGGTTTGACTATGATAAGTTTATCTTAACAAAACTGTTATGAACTAACCAATAGTTTTACCTATGATAAATATGTCATTGTACAATCGTTTTTTTTTGTGTGATAATTAAAACCGCTTTCGTAAATAAGACACTAATTTATTTATGATAAAGTTATTATAACAAAGACATTTTATAAACCATACACTTCAATTATTGTGAAATAGTTCCAAACTATGTAAAAATTATTATAACAAAATATTCTACTATTGTAGAATGGTTTCAGGTTATGGTAACATTATCATAACATTATCTATAACGGATGTATTACTTTCAAAAGATCTATATACCCTAGTTAAAAAATGTTATTAATATCGGATTGATGAAAAATGTATGTATATATATGGACAAGAAAAAAAAAAGACTCATGGTCTACATAAAAAGAAAGGATTTAAATTTGAAAAAGGTTACACCCAACGGTGTAAAATGAAGAATGCATAAAATCACACAAGGATATGTAAATGAAAATGCTATATAACTTAATACATAACTCTCATATGAATTCCATTAACGTGGGCATTAAATGCAATATATACACTTACATAACCCATTATATATTACCAAGTCTATTTTCATCCAATACACTATAAATCTGACCTATACTTAACTAATGACTACATATAGAATACAACACATATTTACTTCTATATCTCGGAACCCTAAATTTGCTATAAATAAATTTATATTATTATAAAGAGAGAGAATAGAGAGAGATAAAAGGGGGACGCAAAATTGCATCACATTGATAAAATATTAGTTCGAAAAATGTGACATTCTTGCAAATTTTTATATAGAACATAATATAAGCATTGATAAGAATAACGTTCTATTTCTGAAGACATCTTGCTTTAATGCATTTTAGGTGAAAGAATCCAAACGTGTATTATAGATTGAAAGATGCCGAAGTTAATTAGTCTTTTTTAAATAACCCAAACAATATAGGTGTTCGAAGTTTAGGCGGTATTTGGAGTTTTGTTATCAATCATCGATTGTTTTTTTGCTAACCAAAATTATAAATGTGCATGTTTGAAGCATCATTTTAGGGTAAGCTTTTGGTTTCTTGCCCGTCGATGCCTAATCATACTTTCCTTTTTGTATTGTAAATTTGTAATGAAATATTTTTCCGAAAAAAAACAAACACAAATCAAACTTGCTACATTATTTTGTACAACATTATTACTAATCTTTTTCCCTCACAAGATAGGCCGACACTAGAAAGATACCAACAAAGCTAAAACACCCAACAAATATTGAAAATTAAACAAAACTCCCACAGTACCCACCTCCACAATACTAATAACACCATAATTGGTGGTGATTGACAAACAATAAATATATAATTGATGAGAAAGGACATGGGTTCCCAGTATAAGCTATAAGCTTTGCCATGTATGGTTCCACAAGGCAAATATATAAATGGTAGCCATAAAGGTACCACTACTGAAATTTCTCAATTATAAACAAACCTAGCTACTAGTCTCACAAAAAGAAAAAAAATATCTTATTACATAAATATCGATATGTGCTTATCATATCGAATAATAAAACACGTATCTAAAAATAAAATTGGATAGGTTGTGAGTTCTATTTGTTATGCTATGTTGTTTCCTCTTAATCTGTATGCTTCGAATGCACGTTTCTAAGCTTTGTGAGTTGTTGTTTTGATGCCTATTCTCAAAGGGTGTTCAAGATGTTCTTTGGTTTGATTCATCCGGTTCGTTTATTTGCACTGCCTTAGGGTTGTTCGAGGTCATATTTTGTTCGATTTAAGTTTATTTTTGGTGGTTTAATTTGTCATTTGGTATACCATATTCCCCTCTAAGATTACAGATATGCCCCTTATTGTTTTATATCTCACTTTTGATTTTTTCACCAAAACCCTTTAGTTTACCCTTTCATATCACCTTAAACTGTTATAAGGGCTCGATTTTGAATTGGCCGAACCTAACTCTTTGATTCAATTGTGTCCTTCTCCGCTAAAATCCTGGCTCTGCCCTGAGTCAAACAAGCCTAAAGTGCCAGTTCTATGACTGGCGAGAAGTGGCTACCACAAATATATATGCACAGCAGCAGTAATAGCAGTAAAATTGGGAAATTATTGGCAAACTAAATTTGTAAATCCTGTAGATCCATATTGCATGTATTCAATTCTAAAGAGTGATTCGTCATCTATGTTTTAGATATATACATGGTCTTTTAGGTGAAAAAAATAAATCAAGAAGATAAATGTACGATTAGTTTGGCAAGTAACCTGCTTGGATCATTAGATGTGGTCCGGTAGATATTATTAATTTTGATTGTTAGGTTTGCTAATTTCTAGCTACCTCTCATTACCATTTTGAATCAGAAGAACGAGTGAAGAAGAAGGTTGATTTGACTAGGTAAACAATATGCGGTTTGGGGTCGAGCTTTTGACCTTGGATTGTCAAAGTAAGTGCACTTATGCTATCGACTAGTGACTCAGTTTACATACGTGTAAGTGATATTTGGCCTTTACGTAGACTAGTGATGCCGAAAATTGGAAACTTGTCACAATGTTTTTGTGAGTTTGTACTTAGTCTTCGAGGTTGAGAATTCAGAAACATTTCTCAAAATCCTGGATTTTGAATCTAATTAGGCAGCAGCCTGTTGCCGCTTCCAGTACAAGTCTTTTAAAAAACATATATTTAGAACAATGCGACGAAATTCCTCACTCGACTTCAATTTTGTGAACCTAAAATCAAAACTTAAACACGCGGATGAAAATATATAAAAATCGCGAAGCAGAGAATACATGAAAATTGTGAAGCAGAGAATAACAAATTAATACTCCGATGGTAGAAAAACATTTTTAAAAAAAAAACATTATAGTGCAAATACAGAACATAAATATATAATTCCTTGTTTTAATTATGTGCAAACCCAAGATATCACCAAACATAGCCAACTCAAGATTTCTAGTTTCTTTCATTAATCAAGAAACCTTTCTAACATTTTCTAAAAAATAGTTATTTTCCACAAAATTTTCAAAAACCAAGTTACGAAAATTGCAACCAACCAAATTTCTGAAAAATATAATAAAAAACTGATTCTATAAATAATAACCAAATGTTTAGCATTTCTTTTGTTGTTACTGTTGATTAATTAGTAATGATCAGAAAAATGGGTACTTGCATAGGCGGAGCCACCCTAGGGTAAGTGGGGTCAATTGACCCTACTGGAAAAAAATTTACACTACTATCTATAATGTAATTTATCAAGAATATAATTTTGAACCTACAAAAAATTAGTAATTTGTCTTAAATTTTATAAATTCTATAATTTTGACCCTGCTAAACATAATTTTAAATAATTTTGATCCCGTTGAACCCAAATTCTAACAATTTTGACCCCATAAAAAATAGTATTTTTTCTTAAATTCTATAATTTTGACCTCACTGAACATAAGTTCTGACAATTTTGACCTCGTTGGATATAAGTTCTGGCAATTTTGATCCAATGAACCTAAGTTTTGGTTCCGCCCCTGGGTACTTAAA
>BRYF01000012.1:8737500-8740000 GCA_030159135.1 Actinidia polygama
TGACTTTTGTAGTTATAGTCAATCATTAACCACATGGCACAAAAGAGTTATCAAAAATATGCATTCATTCATTAACGTTAAAAAAATATATTTAAAACTAAACAATCCTAAGCAATCCAAAAATATCATAAGCAACAACCATAAGCAATCTAAACTAATCAAACCAAAAACCATTCATTCATTAAAGTTAAGAAAAACATATTTAAAACTAAACAATCCTAAGCAATCCAAAAATGTCATAAGAAACTCAACCACCCCAACCATAAGCAATCTAAACTAATCAAAACAAAACAAAACAGCCTAGCTTCTCCCCCTTTGGGGCATCATCAATAAGGAGGTTGACGATAGTAAGGTTTTGATGGAGGAAAGTCGAAAGGATCATATGGCGGAGGAGGCGGATATGGCGGATGAGGGCCGAGAGTGTTCCATATGCCCACCAGATTATCCTGAATGTCAAAAAATTGTTGTGACTGTTCTTCTTGCATGGATTCACACCGATTTCCAATCTGATCAACACGTGAACCTTGCTCCACATACAAATTTTGAAGCCTATCGACGTCGTGTTGTATCCCATAGTAAGCACTTTCAAGACGACCCATGTATTCTTCTTGTCGTTGTTGATTTTGAATGATTTTGGCTTGTTATTGCTTGATTTCTCCCAAGGATGCTTGCAACTCCAAAACCCAAGTTGGTGGTCCCTCTTGAAATGAAGTGCCCTCTTATGTAGGGTACGTCCTATATATAGGATATTCCGTTTCTACATTTATCCCCTCATTGATTCATTCATTGATATGCTCCGAATCATAACCCGCATCATGTACTTGCTCTTGAGCATTCGGTCTCCTTGAACTACCTCAAAAGGAAAATTTCAAGTGCTCCTTCAATATCCATGTCATCTCTCTCTCTTCCCCCCTTTCTCCCTTATTTAACCCAAATTTTTTCCCCTTTTAACTGTTTTCATGGAGAACCCTTTGGCTATGCTTATACTTGGTTGACCTTCTATGCTAACGTTGAAGTGAAGAAAAATCCTAGTAAAAAGAGCACCAAAAGGTAAGGCTCAAGTAGTGTGTTTCCGCACATCGGCCATCTCCTTGAGGATAATGTAATTTAAATTCAATTTTTCTTCTATAACGGCCTTAGAGATGATGAAGGCATTCATGGTAGTGACTTGATTATAGTGTCCCACCTTGGGGATTATATTGAAGGCAATATATTTATGGAATAATTTGAATTCCGGCTTAAGGTGCTTAGTGTCAGTAACTCTCATTGTTTCCTCTCCGGCAATGACCTCATACATCCGTTTCTTGCTCACATATCTATTAAGTTGACTAGGCTTACTAATGAAAACAAAATCACCTTCATTAGGTATCTCGGTAGTTTCTGACAAAATTGTGGGATTTAAAACTATGGTTTTACTTGTACTTTCGAATCTATGGTGTATTCATGGCTATCTAGGTTTCCAACTTCTAGATTGCAAAAAAAGGATCTTACCATCTTGATATATACACACCTAGGAAGAGGCCAAAAGTTAGACCATCCGAGTGCGTCCATAGGAGTCAGCATCTGAGTGGTGTAATTTTCGGGAAAGCTTCTCTCAAAATCGCGACTTGTGATGATGGGACGTTCTTTGAAATACCCATGTCTTTTGGATATCCAATGTTTTGAACCACCTTGGATTGAAGACAAGATCAGGTTCCACAGGGTTGAGGCCACCCCTCGGATCATTCGATGTGTGTTTCGTAAGAACCATGATTCTTTGGAAGAGAGAAATTTGAAGAGTTGAGTTACTTTATTTCAGAAATTTTTAAGAGTTTTAGACTCTTCTTCTTCCTTTCTTCACGCGGTTTCCCCGACTGTTGAAAGACCAGAAAGCTTCAATTGACCGAAGTTGTAGTTTCGGTAGAAGATTCCTCAGATGCAATCAACCGAACTTCCTGAAGGCTTATCGATCTTTAGTTCAGAAGATTTAAAGCCCTAATTTTTTAGATTTGAGAGTTTTACGGTTGTCCGGGTTCTTTTTAGAGAGAGAAAGATAGGAATAGGAAATGATAGGAATTGGTAAAGTTGTTTGATATAATCCGCGTTACCAATCCGCGTGACCTTTTGAAGTTCTGAATTCTTATTTAATGTATATCTGTTAACCAATCCGCGTGACCTTTTGAAGTTCTGCACGTGCAGCAACTTCGGTTGCAACTTTCTCAAACTTCGGTCGACCGAAGTTTGAGTTTCCTTCGAATGAAATTCTTGTAAGTTAAGAAATGCTGCAAGATCTTGACAGTAGCTCTAATTCTATCCTAAATTGAGTTTTTCTATCTATTTTCTGTCCTTATACGTGTCACAAATGACACATATTGTCTATTTAAGCTTGTATTTTCAAGTTTATCAATGTTATGAGAAAATTTAACATCTTGAAGCATATAATTATCACAAAAGTGACATCAATTCATGGCATTTTCACTCATACAAACAAAATTTGAATTTATGTAAGTTTTGTTTGAGA
>BRYF01000012.1:8775000-8777500 GCA_030159135.1 Actinidia polygama
AATCATAAAAGAGCGATGAGATGGGCCCAAATATCAGGATTACGAAATCAAGCCCATCAGAGAAAAGCTCCATTCTTTTTTCTTCCGTCTATAAATGGGTCATTGAATGTGTGAGGAGATAAAATGCATAGACACAATTTCTGACCTTGTTAGGTGGGCATCGCCGTCAAACTATCGCTATAAAATAAGTTCGGTGGGGTTCCTATGCCGGGGCTCGATCTGGGAATCAGAAGACATAGGCACTGTCCGAGCTAAGACAAGCATCACTGCCGAACTTTCGTTACATACCAAGCTCAGTAGGATAATCACGAGACATGACAGGGGACAAAGGGTAACTTGTATGGCGAAGTTTTATTTGACAACCCCCATACCTGGATTGAAATGTCGATGGCCTGATGGCAAGCCACCAACCAGGTTTCATAGGCATAACTGGGTCAACCATTTACTCATTGACATAGTAGTCAGCGCGTTCGGGCACGCGCCGAGCTGCAGACTATCTAGTGACGTGACAGTTGGCCCATCCAAGTACGCGCCTAACTAAGCTATATGAGGCTAGCCTTTATTTTCTCAAAGGTATGTGAATTTAGCTATAACAAGCTCGCACTCCCTCTCTCTACATACATTAATTCTCCAATCATCTAACTTGACCGTCGGAAATCCGTTTCTCAAAAAAAAATACTGACGGACGAACTCACCCACAGGTTAAGGCGTGGCGAAAGCTAGGTTGTCAGAATCTTCAACCTTCGAACTCAAGACCAAGACGGGGATATCAACTAGAACAGCAAGAGTAACAATATGTTATCCTTTTTTCCTCCTATTGAGCACCAGTTGGGACCTTTTCTCCTTCTTTCTCGCTGTTTGAAGAGTCAGACGACAAGAAGCTAGACAAGGTTGAGGTGATCCCCTCATTTAGATCAAGGTCTCTGGAGAGCTCGGCGCCTTTGTCGGGCTTGGAACTTAATTCTTCTTAATTGAACGTGTTGCATGGAGGAGCCCGCCAAGCTGTTGGGCTCGATGTGGGGTGATGTAGTGGTAGATCGGTTCATACTTCAGTAAGTCACCAAATTTCTGAGGGACTTGCTTGTTGTTGAGGGTTTGGATGACCTTCTTGCACTACTTTAACCTCTTTTGGAACATCTCGTCAAAATCTCTTACACCAACCAAGGCACAAATTAGAATTAATTCAAAAAGCTACAATTATGCAAAATATAGATATACTACAAAGAAACTTACTATCCGGGATACGACCATTATGCCTTGAGAAAGAGAGAAGGCCATCCTACCCAACCTAGAATTCCCAATTTTTCAAAACCCAAACAAACTCATTCAGAAACAAATTTTTGTCTGGAATATCGATCACCAACCTCATTTGGGGCTGATTGCCTTTAAGGAATCTGGTGCCTGATTCCTTCTTCGAACGTATCACAATGTACACATTTAGCAAGTACGATGAGCTAAAGGCGAGCCCTTATTGATGCATGAGCGTGTCCATAACAAGAATAGTCCGGACATAGTTCACCAATACTTGCATAAAGGTGAGGCGACAGAGCGCCATCACTTCTTTCATCATCGGGCTTATGAGGAACCGAAGCCCAGCTTGGTAGATCAATCAGTTTTGAACTGGAATTTGGTCCTCATTGCCCTTAATTAGATTAACGTCCTCGTTGGGCCAGACCACTCTATTTGGAAATCGGCCCTAAATTTGTCCAAGGCAACGTCATCATGCACCAGTAACTGGGTTCAGTTCAACTCCATGTTCTAAAAAATAGAGGCAATACAGTAAGAACGAGCTAAGCCATGCAATCGTGACGAGTTTTTTGGCATAGAGTTAACCGAGCTCGATGAGCTCTTTGTGAGCATCAATCTCTGCCCCATGAGATTTACCTTTGATTTTTCAAGAAATGACTCTCGGATCCTTCTCCCACCTCGAACCTATCTAGTCAACAAAAAGGCCCAGGGTGGGGTAAAAACATAGACCAAAAATGACAAAAGTTCAGACCCGTTCCATTAGGGGAAATGGGTCAGAAGCAACCTAAGCCATAGAGAAACTCAAAATCAGAACAATGGCAGATAGGCCAGAACCAGGGACTCAAAACAAGTCCCAACGAAAATGATGAAGCAAGCCGAGATCAAACCAAAAGATATCAATACATATGCAAGTTAAATACAACGTCAACTCAAGCAAAGTCTAAATGAGACAAAATTACATATGCACCAATACGTGTGAAATTTTCAAAGAGAAACTCATAGACAGTCTATAGAAGTCTGAAAGGAAGAAATCTAATCAACGAAAAGACGGGAAGCAATCGCCGGTGACGAAATAAGGGATGGGGGCGACAATCGAATGACAGCAATCTTGGGAATTGCACTCTTTCTCTAGGATGCTCTCAGAAAACTCATAAGAGCATTGCTAAGGAAGATGAAGGGCCATTTATAGGAAGTTCGAGAGGCAAGAAAACTCGTCAAATGAGACTGTAGGGTGCAATGTCTGGTGGGCCAA
>BRYF01000012.1:8822500-8825000 GCA_030159135.1 Actinidia polygama
AGCGTATATTTTTTTCCCTCACCTATTTATTATCCTTAAAGATATTAGAATTTAAAAAAAAAAGATGAAAACCATTGCATTGATTGCTCTAAATTTGATATTATTAGTTAACTTGGATGCAACATTGCTCCACACCTATCACCTTCCTTACGATATTTTCACGTATTATATGCAAAAACACTCACAAAAAGTATCAAATTGAATCAATCAAACTCGATTTGAAACACGGCATGGCAATACTAAGAGTAAGAGATGATGCTCTCAATAGATTTAAATAAAAAAAGATTTTCAAACACACACATTGAGTATTAAAATGTAAAATGCTATATATAATATTTATTACTTTTCTTGTCGCTCTTTATCCTGTTGTTTTTTATCACTGACTACTTGAATACTCGTGATTGATATTTAAAAAAACAAAAAAAATTAAAACTAAGTATTCTGATTTTAAAAGTTCTTGATCCAAATATAGCATAAAAACATAGAAATTGCCCTAAATTCTTGATCCAAATTTGTTTGGTTTAATTTTTAAAATTATTTTGCATAATAATTTTCAGAAAATTTATTTGGTTGATGACTTCCAAAACTTATTTTTTAAAGATTTCTCAAAAAAGAATGCATTTATGAGAAATAACAAAAAAGATGTTTTTAAATTTTCAAAATTGCTTTGTGGTAAAAAATAAATAATATATGAAAACAATACATGTTTTTGTCCTAAAAACAGTTTTTGAAATAATTTCTAAAAAATATTCTACAAAATTGATTCCAACACACACTACATTGACAAGGAAAAAGATAGGGATTATTGTATGAGTTGCTCTTACATAAGAATATGGTTTGACAGGAGGTCTAGTATTGTGATTCCTTGTCCAGCTTCAATGAGTAAGCAACCTTTTTGGAATGCAACCAGAGAAAACCTCGTCTCCCAATAGTAATTTACAAGACTGTCTTCATCATGTGGGAGGCAGACTCTTTTGAAGCTTCAAAAGCTTACATAATATATATGTTGGTTCAATAATTACAAGAATGAACAAACATATGTGGGTGTGACTCTAAAACAAAAGTTGGTCGGAGTGCTTTTTAGACCTGGACGAATCGTACCCAATGTTAAGACTATGAGTTGGGTCACCGCCAATGCATCATGAATGAGTCCACAACTTACATGAGTTTAATGACCGGCTATGTAGCACTCAACAAAGGATGGCCCCTGAAAGATCGAGCTCTAGGGGTCATCCCTAGGTTAGGCCTTTATAATTACAAAAATGAAGTTTTTCCAAAACACTTGAGATAAAAAGAAAAAATGAAAAGAAAAAAAAAAGAGATGAAGAGTAAAGATTATACAGTTCATATACAATGTTACCGTAGAATAAATATTGAATACAACAGTAACATTATTATATGTACTATTATCATGAAATAAAAAATGACGAGTCAATTGGGTGAACACCCCTTCCCTCACACCACTCCAACCATGTAGTCCTTACCACGCGAAATTTAGCATTAATTGGAGAAACTTCAAGAAATTGCTTTAAAGTCCCCCAGCAATGAGTAAATACCACTTTAGTAATGTACAAGCAAGAATATACTTCACCCGTTATGGAAAGCCAACTGATATGGGTGAAGCATGCTTTCCTTGCATACTTAAAGCATCACTTTTAAAAACATTGTCCACGTGCATATATTTTCAAACAAGCCAACCACAGGAACCCCGGCTGAGGGACCCACTTTTCGGGCCATTGATTTACCCAAATCATTCAATTAATAGAGTTTGTCAAGAGAATTATTCATGCAAAAGATCAAATTGGTTAGGGATCAGTAATCACATAATCGAATGTCATTCTATTTATCAAAATCAATATTTGTCGTTTATTTTTTATTTTTACAAGAGAAGTGTAATCCAATCTTATGGCTATCTATGTCCACCAATCAATTTTATTTTTGGCACGGATGATCTACTCAGCAAACCTTATCAAAATGTAATGTCTGGATTAGATCTATAAGTCTGTTAGAGGCCCCAAAATCCTCTCATAACACATTGTGACTTACCCCCAAACTCATTTGAGGTTTACCCAGCCGTAAACTTCACAGCCCTCAAATTAGTCTCTCTCGAAGACAGTAAACCGAGTTATAAAAAAAAAAAAAAAACCTCCCAAATTTAGTAGTCCATCTCTTATGGTCCTTGCTACTTCAGTGGTAGGATTTATTCTTCCTACGACAGCCACCTAATAACATACTTGAGCAACTAAACTTTTATAACCTAATCCTAATATATAGGATTTGTTTTGGATCTGGATATAAATTATATACAGTTAATCTTTCCTAGTTTGCATGCAATTATTTTTATTCAATTATTTATGTCATGATATAAAAAAAAATCTCGAGGCCTAACAAAATACACTTGTTTTGATGTTATAACCACGTAGGATGGACACAAGCAATCAAACTACGGTGTTCATAATATAAGAAATAATAATGAAGTTAAATTTATTTATTTATTTTG
>BRYF01000012.1:8870000-8872500 GCA_030159135.1 Actinidia polygama
TTTATTTTTGCTTTTTTGCTTAGTTTTAGCTAAAGTAAAGCCACAAAAGCAAAAAAATCAAAAAATCTTGGCCTTTTTGGTAGCAAACTTAAAAAAAGCTTGACTTTTAAGTATTATCAAACGAAGCCTAAGTTTTTTGCTTATTTTTTAATGGCATTAAGTCGTGAAAATGAGACCAGTTTATCAATAACCTAAATTATAATCAATATAACTTTAATAAAAAAATTGGGATCATCTAAAATCGGAAGCCTAAAGTGATAGTTTCATAAGCCACCATTGAATTTAGGTTGTATTTAGATTAAGAGAATTTGATAGAAGAAAAAAAATATAATGAATCTAACAATTTAGATTTTTTTTTTTTTACTTTTTTTTTTCCTCCAAAAAGTCTTTTTCCCCTTTCTCTCTTTTTATGCTTTTTTTCTCCTCCCTACTCTTGACTGTCATTTGTATTTTACTGGAGAAAGGGAGACAAGAAACGAGGTGCGAGTTTGACACAACTTTAAAACTAGCAAGTTTTGTTTTTTCTATTTTAAAAGTTTTTTCTGTTACTCGAAGTACAATACAGAACTAAATAAAACATAATTTTATTGAAATCAAATTGCATAACATATGAAATGAAATATATACATAAATCAAATTTACATAAAGAATATATACACAAATTGCATGTCATACACAATTTATATAAATCGAATAAAAAATACTATTACAAAAACTAAAGGGAATTAGAAAATGCAAACCGAAAATAATATTGCAGAGAATAACATGTTAAGGCTCGTGTTCCACATAATATCTTTAAGGCAAAATTCACCTCCACCGATGCTCTGTTAGTTGAGCGTCGCCTCTCAAGATACAATAACACTTTGCTAATCGGTGATAGCACTGCACTAATTAGAACAGTGGACCGAACAGTGTTTTTGATATCTCTTTTGGAAAAAATTGAAAGCTAAAAAAATGATGGCTTTCTCAAATTTTGTGAGCTCTCAAGCTTTTGTTGTTTATAGAAAACAAAGGAGAAGATAATCTTATATATGAGTGAGAGCCTCTATCATTCATTGTATAGAATTGATGACCATTATGTGATGAATTATGGCTCCGTAACAGCAACCCTAATTGCCTTTGTAACACCCCCATTGGGGGCAATCAACCAGTCAACATAGGCCTTGGTGCCAAAAAAAAATAGGCTAACCTAGAGATACAAGCCCATGAACACACGCCCCGCGAACCTTGAACCCGAGCTCGACCCGGCCTAGGTCGGGTCTATCGGACAGGTGGGTGGCATGCGCGTGTGGGGTGTAAAAAGAAACCTAGCTCATTTAGGTCCTCCCCCTCTCTAAAAGTTGGGTACCCTTGGGCCACATCCCAAGGGGGCAACCTCGAGTTTTATAAAGCCTCACTCACTCCTCTCTCACAATCAATGTGAGATTGAGAGTTTTTCTACCATTTTAGCTTGTTCATATAGCTCACTTTAAAGGACAATATCCCATTCATTCCTTATCGGTTTTGAATATTTTTTATATTATTAGAAATTTCTCGAAGGAAAAGACATTCCTATTTCGTTTCATCAAAAATGATGATCGTAACCTCATCTTTTTCAGTTCAAAGTCAACTGAAACTCATGTTTTAAAATTGAATTTTTCAACAATCCCCACCTGAATGATATTGGCCGAAATGCACTCACTAGTTTAGAGAGAGCAATGGATACTCTTCTGCAATAAGAAATGTAACTTTTGGTATTAAACCTTCTTTTGTGAATACCCATCGGGTTTACTGGCTGAGTAGTAAACGCGAAATTTTAAATTGTTCTGTTGTTTGTGTAAACCAAGACAATAGCCATCACATAGGATTTCTCCAACACTATATTGGTTCTCATGATTTTCCATTTTGGCTCTGGACACCACCTAGTTTCATAAGTGTTTAATGAATTAAGCCTTGAAAATTCTCATTATTGTGCCCCCCCACATCACACTCACATAGGTGACCTCTCATTACGAGTGTCCTGCTATACCCCAACTCAGATTTTCAAGTCATAAGAGTCATTAAAAGCACGTTTAACCTATCCGCCACAGGCATCACTATGCTCCATAAAAATATGTTAAATTTCAGTGACTTCCTCTAGTCACAAAAAACTTAGTTATCCCATTGAACCAACGCAGGCATCACTATTGCTCCATAGGAATAGTTTAAATTTCAGTGACTTCCTCTAGTCATAAAAACTTAGTTATCCCATTGAACTTAGATCTTGGGATCTGTAGTCAACTATGTTGGGTTACATTTGTAGCAATTTTAATTTAAATACTTCAATCCCATTACCCTCGAAGACTTATCAACTAACTCTATGTTTAACCATTTGTTTAGTGGATCCACAATGTCATCATTTGACTGCATATAGTCAATAGCTAAAACTCAATTTGAGAGCAATTGTCGAATGGTATTGTGTCTACAACGTATAGGTCTAGACTTACCATTAAGTTGGTCTATGCATTTCTAATTGCTGATT
>BRYF01000012.1:8912500-8915000 GCA_030159135.1 Actinidia polygama
TTTCTGGCTCTATTTGGTTTACTTTTCAAAACCATTTTTGCATTGTAGTTTTAAAAAGTTTATTTGGTTGAAAATTTTTAAAACTTATTTTATGGGACAATTTCATAAAAAAAAAACTTTTGGAAAAATATTCAAAATGAATATTCAAATTCTTAAAAATTATTTTCACTAAGAAAGTGAATAATATATGAAAACATGAATGATTTCATTCTCAAAATAATTTCTGAAAAAATATTATACAAAAATTAATTATGAAAACTTATCCAAATTGGGCTGGATCAGTACCACAATCTTGCCGCTTTTTTCTGGCACTTTTTGGTTGGTGAGGAAATGGAAGAAAATAATAGAAATAGTAAGTATTACTGTACTGCTCAATGACAAATTATTAATGAAATATAGTGGATGCTATTTGTCTTTTACTAACTGAGTATAGGGTTATCATTGTGTTGAACTGGTGATTTTAGTGATTTTTTTAATTCAAAATAAAGAAATATTTTTCTGGATTTTAGCCCCCCTAACCTAAAATTCTGGATTCGCTCTTGATGGTTGACATACTACAAAGAAGAGAAACGTGGAAAAGCAAACTCCAAAAGGCTAAGATGCACAAGGTTGCTTAAATATAAATCCATGAACCTATATAAGTTCTGAAACAAGAAGTCTAGCTTTGGCAATTCGATGAGGTATTGGGACACATCCCATGCCTCTTTTTTGCGTTATAGAAAACAAATTGAGAACATGAATAAACAACACCCTGTATTTGCTCTTCCGTACGGTGTTGATCCCGTAGTTGTTTGGTGTGTAGTTCGGTATGCCCAGAGTGCTTCATACAAGCATTCATGCCAACCTAATACCAGACAAGTTCGACAGCTTCACAATGTACATCACAGCTACAAACTCACTGGCAAAGTATAGTACTACTAGTTGTAGAGCTTGTAAGATCATTTGCAGCTGCCAATGACTGAAAGCAAATAACAAGCGATAACAGACAACAAGAGCTTTGAAGTACAAGACACAGTCATTATCCAGCTAAATCAACAAATCAAGATATTTGCCAAAAGTAGTTCCAAACTTGTCTAAGTTAACATTTCGTTTCACACTAATCTACAACAAGCAAACTAGGACAAACTTTCAAGAGATTGAAAAGTTTTTCGCTCAAAAAATTTACACTTTTATGTAATTTTTGTAGGAGTTGTTTATATGGATTATTTGCAACTTTGGAGTACCTTTCTAGCACAATTTAGTGGTTGCAGGTTGCCACATTAGACTCGCATGCCTTGTCATTAATATTATCACATGGGCAGACTCATCACCAGGGATGGTTCACTCTCCAAGCTAAGGATCATGTATTGACTAAATTGACCACTAGTTTCCATATTTCCAATTCTGTCAATAATCTACAATTCCTTCTGTGCGCATGTGTATGCGTATAAGGAAAGAACATACCATTTTGTACAAAAGAGTAACTCCATATGGAAGTTTCTCTATGCACATTAGGAAGTGAGAATAATGGTCATTTTTTATCTTTTTAGCAAATTCACAGAAGCCACATCAAATATAATTAAGAGTAACTAAACCCAGAACATTTTGGAACGTGGAGAATCTTATATGAGATTGTTTCTGGTTCAAAGAAGCTGGAGTCAGTTCTTGGCTCTTCGGCACATAACAAAATAATTTTGCTAATACATATTCTTGTACTATCAACATCTGCACAGTACTATGTGCACAATTGTAACATTTTGGTAGCAATTTTTCCAACCTCTTATCATTTTCTCTTCCTACCTTATGTGTAGCGTCAAACACATTCATTTCCTCTAATTCAAAACCCCGAATGCCCTGGACGTATATTCTTTATCTATACAATTAAATGTTGGAAAAATCTGTTTAAGTACCTTAAAAATAACAATCTGTTAACACAATGAATTCGTAAACAACAAACTGTATATCTGTAACAGCAAATTTAAAACTTACAGATTTCAGATGTATAATCTGAATAATCACTTATCGAGGCTTGTGTTTGACATAATCTCCTTAAGACAAAATTCACCCTCGCTCCGGTGCTACGAGTTGATCGGCGTATGTCTCCCAGAATCCAACGATCTACTTGAAATCAAAGCACTTTGAACTTCAAGTCTGGCGAACTAGATTTATGTATCGAACTCTCTCTCTCTTCAAAAGAAGTAATGAACAAAATGAAAGGATTTTGCAGCAATACTGTTTCTGGAATTCCTAATTTTTTAGTGTCTTAAACTGCTGGAGGATTTATGTTTATATAGGCAACGAAGTGGCTGTTGTAAGAGATATAACTCTTCAAAAGGAAGGCAACCCTTTAAGGGACCTATTCGTTTTAAATTTAAACATATAGGGACTAAAACAAATAGATGCAATAGTTCCGGTTTAATCCGAACGGATGCAATAGTTCGGGACCAAAAAATCGAAAAGCAGCAACTATTCGGGGACCAATCCGAACAGACGCAATTGTTCGGGGACCAAAAGTATAATT
>BRYF01000012.1:8937500-8940000 GCA_030159135.1 Actinidia polygama
TCTACATCAGAATATATTCTATAAATAATCTCCAACAAAACATACATGAAACAAAAATGCTTAAGTAATTGAAAATGTTATGCCTTGATTTCAATTATGTATGACAAATATGTGCTCCAAAGTGTCAAATTTTGATAGGCAATTAGAAAACTTGAAAAGACAAGCTTAATAGACAGTATTTGTAATTTATGACTTGTGGAAAGAAAGAAAATAGGAAGAAAAACTCAATTTAGGATTAGTTTAGAGTCACTGTCAAATTTATGCATTTTCTCATGAACTGCAAAAACTTCGGTCGAAGAAAAGCAAACTTCAACCGATTGAAGTTTGCAACCCAATTTACTGCACATGCAGTACTTCAAAGGTCACGCGAGATGGTAATAGATATACATTAATTAGAATTTATAAGCACATTAAAATCCTTTCAACAACTAGCCACACTATCTTTCTCTCTCTTTGAATCTTCAAATTAGAAACCCTAACCCTTAAAATTCTTGAAGAAATCCCCAAATCAGGGCTTCCAGTCTTTGAATCAGTTACAAATTCGAACCACTGAAAGTTCGGTCAACCAAAACCAAAGGTTTGGTCGACCGAAGTTTCTAATCCTGCAGCAATCGCAGAAAAAAGTTTAAAAGAGGAAAAGTTAGAGTTTCAAAACTCTTCAAATTCCTAAAATCAAGCGATTCAACTCCTTAGGTAACATTTTTAGAAGATTAAGAGCCTTAAATATCTATATTTTCTGTTTAAATAGGCCTATCACTCCAAGTATTCCTTATCCCCAAATCTCAAAACCCTAAGTTTCAAAAATTTCAAATTCTTCCTTCCTAAGTTATGGTACTTACGCAGCATGCTTCTAATGATATGAAGGGTGATCCCAATCCCAAGGAACTTGAGATTGTTCATAATTGAAGGTGGTTCAAAACGGTGGCCATTCAAAATACGTGGGCTACGGAGTTCAAAGAGCGTCACATCATCACGGGCCGCGACTTCGAAAAGAGTTTTCCCGAAAAATACACAAATTAGATGTTGGCCCCAATGGAGGCACTCGGATGGTCTAACTTCCGACCTCTTCCTAAGCGCATATACACCAAATTGGTAAAAGCCTTCTATTGTAACTTGGAAGTAGGAAATCTAGACAATATTGAGTACATCATTGACTCTAAAGTCAGAGGCAAAACTATAGTTCTAAATCCCACGATCTTATCTGAGATTACCGGGATAGCCAATGGGGGTGAATTTATTTTTATTAGTAAGCCGAGCGATCTTGATAAATATGTGAGCAAGAAACGATTGTATGAAGTTATTGCCAGAGAGGGTACAACTAAGGCCACCGACACGAAACATCTTAGGAAAGAATTTAGATTGTTCCATCAATACATCGCTCATAATATAATCCCCAAGGCAGGGCATTATAACCAAGTGACTAACATGGATGCCTTTATCATTTACAAGGCTGCATTGGGAGAGCTTTTGAACCTAAATTACATTATACTCAAGGAGATGGCCGATGTGAGAAACCACAATACTCGAGCCCTACCGTTTGGTGCTTTTCTCATTAGGATCTTCCTTCACTTTCACGTAGGTATAGACGATCAACCAAGTCAAGGCTTAGGTAAAGGTTTTTTCTTGAATACAATTAAGAAAGGTAAAAATCTTGGCTTGAGTGAGGAAGGAAAGGAGGAAGAGAAGGTAGACATGGATGTTGAGGGGAATCTTGACATAATTTCTTTTGAGGGAGTTCAAGTACCCCCAAATGTTCAAGGGCAATAAGGTGATGAGGGGTATGAGACGGAACATGTCGATGAAGACATCCATGAGGGAGTTAATGTGGAAACGGAATATCCTACATATAGAGCCTATCCCACAAAAGAAGGAACTTTGTTTCAAGGGGGACCACCGGCTTGGGTTGTTGAGTTACAAGCATCTTTAGGAGAAATCAAGCAACAACAAGCCGATATTATTCAAACCCAAAGGAGGCATGAATAACATGGATCGACTTGGAGACTTCTATTATGATCTAAGGCAACAAGTTGAGGAGCAAGGTCACCAAGTAGAACGGATTGGGAATCTTTACAAGACCATGCATGAAGAACGTGGGCAACACTTCTCCAATATCCACAATGACTTAGAAGGATTATGGAATGTTCTTGGTCCACATTCGCCTCCTCCACCATTCGATCCGGCACTCGCCCCTCCTCAGCCTCCTTACTACCGCGACCCTCTTTATTGATGATGCCCCAAAGGGGGAGAAGAGATTTGGCGTAGTTCACTAGTTTTTGTTTAGTTTAGTTTTAGTTTGTGTTTTATGTTCAGTTTTTTTTTAAACTCTCAGTCTTTTGGATCGTATGCTTAATTTTTTTATGTAATGTTATTTTATTTTGCCATGACTTGATATGTATACGATGTATGCTATAAATGTCATGCTTAACATATTGAGAAATTTTTAAAAAAAGGGGGAGTCTCAATTTTTTTTAAACAAAAATATCGATTTTCAAAATAAATT
>BRYF01000012.1:8945000-8952500 GCA_030159135.1 Actinidia polygama
ATATCCCCGAGAGGAGAGAGAGGACGTGGGAGAGGGAGAAGAAAAGGTCTATTTTCATCTAATTTGTGACACGTACACAAGATGACTTAAATGTCTATCTTCATCATTTTGATTTTTGATTTCTTTATTATTGAATATTGGGTTGGGTTGAATTATATATATATATATATATATATATATATATATATATTATCCTTCTCTTTTGGATCTTTAACGTTTATACTTGAAGAGGTTACACAAAATTTGAACATTGCAAAAGTGAATGTACATACAAAATATATTACTTATAATCTAAGTAGAAAATACAATATATTAATTTTAATATTTGGGTGACGAACGCATATAATTTTGTAATATTAATAGTTAACACTACTATATAGTAAATGTTTTTAAGTATAAAAATCACTTGGCTTTATTCATGATAGCCCGCAAGCTTTTATACTGTAGACATAGAGGTTGTGCTCGTTTACGTGGCACAATTACACCCAGAGAAATGTTTACGATTAGTCACAACAGATAAAGATTCCAAGAGTATGTAATTTGCCTGCTTGACGAGAGATGAATAGGAAACGGGAAAAAAAAAAAAAGAAAAGGAAAGAAAAGGATGCTCATCATAATTGATTGTTAAAAAAAATTAATTTTTTTTTATCATAATGATGCATAATAGACTATTTTTTACTATTTTTAATATATACTTTCCCGTAACATTCACCACATTGATCATAACATAAATCTCAACCAAGCGTAAAATTCACTACAACTAAGCGTAACATTTTTATTTATACATAGTGCTACTATAGATTTTTTTCATTTATATATTTACAAGAAATTTAGGGCATTTTGTCATTTTCTTCATTTCGTTTTCTGTTTTGGTTTTTCTTTTTCTTTTTTTTTTGGAAACAAAAAAAAATGAAAACACCTATGGCTATCTCTTCTTATCGAAGAACAAGGTTTTAATTTTCTTTTAATTTTTTGGAAAAGTAAAAAAAAAAAGTAAAATGAAACAGGGAACCAAATTATTTTCATGAGTACAGAAAGACATGATGGAAAATTTATTTGCTTCATGTTCTCAAAAAAACATTCATAAAAATTAAATTATAATAACAGATTTTCATAAATCACGAAAATGTTGTTGACTCAGAAAATACCTTGTTCCCCTCGGTTCTTATTTTATTATTTTACAGAAAAAAGGAGAAATTTCATAGGACCAAAAGTGCAGTTGTCATTTTGTCCGTTTGACAACTAAATTGTAAGTATAAAAAAAAAAAGTTTTGTAGGGCCAATTTTGATGAAAGAAAAAATATTTCTTGCATAACAAAAAACTAAACAAAAAATAAATAAATGGACAACAAAAATACTTATCCCAAACCAAGTAAAAATAAATGGGCTAAAATATCTAAAAAATAGTATAAAAAAAAAACTTATCCAAACGGAGGCCTTAGCGGTTGCAATATGGGATTAGCACCCCTTGTGATCAAATTGTGAATTTATGTAAATTTTTATAATGTGGAACTAATCACGAGCATCCAATATAAAATAGTGATAAAAATATGATTAAGTATAGAATTTCTCAAAAAAAATAGTAGAAAAATCCCGGCAAGAATTAATATGACTGAGTATTTGTAAATTATGATCTATATATAATTGTTTCAATTTAAAATGGAAAACTTACAAAAATCACGTCATTCTGTATGAATATATATATATCGTGACTCCATTAAGAAAAAAAACTTTCAATTACAATTTGACTATTTCATTCTGTAGACACAATGAAAAGAAATTTATATATGTCTAAAAGTAAAATTGTCTATTTAATTAAATGTATGATGTTCTTAAAAAAATACACACATCTTATAGCTTCCTGACAAAGGTTAACAAAGCTGACATCATTTTATAATCATTTCTGACTTGTGGAGACAATGGACCCCACTCCCAATGGGCCTAGTGTATATACCAAGTCATAAATAAAAGTAATTTTTAAGGGATGAAGTTTATCTAAAGTTTAGGAATTTAAGATTTAATTTTTATTGCATTCTGAATTTATAGCTATGATTCAAACCATTTATCTTGTAGAATTTATTGAGATGATCATTTATTGCAAAAAAAATAATAATAAATTTGATCGGATGTTGATAGCCTTGTAATTAGATTGTTTTTATTGGGATAATCAGTGTAATTTTTAGAATAAACCATTCATTTTTTTTAAGACAAATATGTTTCGATCACGTGAGTCCGTGACTGCTAATCTCCGATAAATTTGACTTCTTCATGAAAATCTTCTCAATGTGCATTAAAAGATCATCAGTTCAAATCAATGAAGTGGATTTAACGTTATATCTCAGTATGAAGTTCGAATCTTGAACTCTGGAGAAGTCTCGGGTCCATTTCAAGTGCATCTTATTTCAAATAACACCATAATGCACACAGAGAGAGGCTTATGTATTAGAGAAAGAACACAATAATTGACTTTATTAAATCACTCTTATTAAGAATTTAGTACAACATATGGAGAGTTTCAACTCCATTCTTATTTTCTTGGGTTTCCATTCATACATACTAAAATACCAAATCATAATCAGTATTATTTCAGGAACCAATCACTTTGAACCCTAACCGATCACAGGGACGCTTATAACAACATTGTTCTCGTCAACCCAAACCCAAACCCTTCTGCAATCAAAATTCTCAATAACCGGGGTTCCTTCTAACACAATCTTGGCATTAACCAGAGGATTCTCTCTCTCAATCGTCTCTTCGGCAGTTTCTCCCTTCACCCCAACAAGCTCGGGCCACGAACCCTTACCTGCACAGTTTACAAGAACTTGTATTAGGCTGCTAACATTGTATAACTGCAGTTTTAATTCAAAATGCAAATCTTTACCTTGGCATATGGACGACATTCTCGATGTTATGTTTGCTGGATCTTGTTATTTTGCCTTGTCTTGTCTTGTCTTTGTGATTGATAAGTTGTTCCACTGAAGATCAGGTATTTATAGATGAGGACTGAATTTTTGATTGGGCTCTGGTTGGTCATGTTTGACTTTGCAGTCGTAATTGTTCATATAATTTTTAGAATTGTTTACTTGCAACTTGTAAGCATCTTTGTCTATCAATATTAGCACACCCTTGTCATCAGTATTATCACATGGGCAAACTCATCACCAAGGATGGCTAGTTCTCCAATCAACCTCAGTATCTTGTTTTTGAACAAGTTGAACACTACTTTCCATATTAGTTATGCCAATAATCTACAATTGTTGTTTATGTGTCCGGATGGCAACGGGGAGAGGCAAGGCGGGTATTACAAAACATGTACCCGAAACCCACATTGCATTAAAAACCCATCCCGACCCCACCTCACAACCCGTGCAAATTTTTTTCATAGCCTCCAAACCCGACCCTCGCGGGTTTTCGATTACCTGCCCCGCACCGCACAAAGGAAATTTTTTTAAATAGCTACAACTTACATACTCTTAACCTAAATGCTTATCTATAAATATATATATATATATATATATATATATATATACTAGGGTATAAGTATAACTAGTACAATTATTAGGGGTATTATAGTAAAATTATATTGGGTGCAGTTCGGGTTGGGTTTTCGGGCATGGTTTTTGCATAATACATACTCTACGCGTTTTTAGTTGGGTAATGATTTTAAAAATTCATACCCTACCCGCCAGGTAGAAAATTTGTTTAAATCTGCCCCTTTTCCGCTTGGGGTGGATCAGGTACTCGCGGGTCGGATTTTTTCTTCCAATCCTATTTATGTTGGTACAAGAAATGAAGTAAGAACAGTTGAAATTGTACCATTGACTATAGCAACATAAAAGCCTCTCTCCATGTAATAGAAAGTCAGAAAAGTGGGGTACGATTTTGTTCTTTTAGAAATTTCACAGAAATTGTGTTCATACGAGGAATAATTAAAAACAAAACAGCCAGGGTGGCATTTGGTAACGTTGCCAATTTTGTAACAGAAGACACGAAACGTGTTTTTCTTTTTTTGCAAAATACAAAAACAAACAGCACGTGTGGTACACAAATGTTTTCAAAACTTAGTGACTGGGCGGCATGCAAGGCCCGCAACCTAGTGCCCATTTCTAGGTTGCAATGGGTACAAAGTTCGCATTGAGACAAACATAGAAATATCTGAGAGGTGTTGGAAGTGATACGTAGCGTACTTAAATACAAGAATTCGAAATGTATCGGGGAATCTATCCACACAATAGCTAACCCCTTTAACTTCCATCCTTTATATACATAAACTTGATTTCGCAATCAGCATGCATCATTAAAAGATATAAAACAATCTCTCAAACAATTGGTTAACGATGTGAGAAGGAAAAAACAAAGGCAATTTACCTTTTGAATCAGCTTTGTCATCCTCGTAGATAAACAGTTCAGCATTTCAGCAATAAGCAGTTGCCACAAGTGTTTCCCCGTATTTGGTCCTTTGAATTTCAGGAAGAACATAGCCGATCAGTAATCTTTTGCCAAATTCTTCAAAAGAGAGGGGGGAAAAAACAAGTTAATTATGATTATAAACAAATGCTAGAAAAGCCTGATAGAAAGGCAAGCGAGCAATAGGTTGAATTTATAGACAAATAACATGGATACATGGACTAGATTTACATTTCTTTAACACTAATTTGCAATGCATGAAAACTTTCCTGATAGAGCGTTTGATCTTAAGCAAATGTGCGGTTCAAACAAACGAAATACCGTCTAAACCAAAATGTGTTATCAAAGCATATAAACCTCGGTTCACAATTTCATTGTCATTGATGCCCGAAACCAAAAAAATGCCACAATGCAGGTGAGGGATGTATAGCATAATAGGCCAGCAGACGTGAGAAAATATAAAACAAACCACAAAACTCACACAACTTTCAAAAACAGCCGGACACTACAAATGAAAAGACCATTCTCGTCAACCCAAACGGAAATCCTGGTACAGAGAACGTCAGTGCGGATGGTCAATCCTTCTAACACAATCATGCAGTAACCACAGACTTCTAGAATATCTCCCCTAATAACGAATGACAAGATAAAATCTTAGGACGAAAGTATTCATTACACGACATACATTCTCAGCAATAGGAGCTGTAGGAAACTAGAACAGCTTCCCAGCCATTAAGCAACACATAAATCGCAAAAGGCAACGTAACAGTAGTAGCAAAACAGGAAGCGTTCAAACTCATTAACTGAGGCATAAGGATTATTATTGCTCTCCAAAATAGATTTATCATTGTTACTGTTTTGTGCTTTCTGACATAACTGCAGAATTTTGTTCTCCCCATAAAGTACAGAGAGAGAGAGAGAGAGAGTCCTTTCGTCCAAGATTATGTTTCGAAAGTCTTCAAAACTTTCAAATACTTGCAAATTCAACCCCAAAAGCGGTAGATTCACATACTAATACTCAAATTCTCAAAATATAAAATACTGAAAAATATTATGTTTTGTCACATGCAATTGACAACATCTAAGAGTTAAATTCCAGGCCCAACAAACTTGAATAATATTGGTTACTACTAAATTATTGAAATCACTGTTGAATCACCTAGTAAGAAATTCCATAGTTATGATTGGAGAATTTGAACTTGTTCAAAAATTGCGGGCATTTTCTTTATATGTCCTACTATAATAACAGGTTTAAAACATTTTGCATCAATACAAACCAAGAAAGTACCAAATTATAGAAGTCTTTATACTCGCTTGTGTTTGTCCACATAGATTTTGACATCATTTGGATGATAACAACTTTTCTGCCTAATTAATTGTTAATTTGATTGTTTTCATCTTCATGATCTCTTCATACCATCAAAGGCACAAAATTTTCAAAGGAAAAACGAAAAGCTTCTAGAAGAAAAAAGATGTCTAATTGTATCCAAAATTTGCAGTTGAACTTCCAAAACCACCACCATCCAGTGTCAGTGGAAAAGCTCGTTGGTAAAGATGAAACTTACTCTTAAGACAGACCACATAGAACCTCACAAGTCCTTACGAGCCACCTAAACAAGCATGACAACTTCAAATAATTGCATCAAATTCAGGACATGGCCTTTTTATCTCTTGGCATTAGCTTCTGAATCATTTTAAAAAGTTCACAGTCCTCATCATCCACTGAGAGTAAACTCACTAACATGGACATGGTAGACACATCTGGTGAGAAAAACTTACTCTTAAGACAGACCACATAGAACCTCACAAATCCTTACGAGCCACTTAAACAAGCATGACAACTTCAAATAATTGCATCAAATTCAGGGCATGGCCTTTTTATCTCTTGGCATTAGCTTCTGAATCATTTTAAAAGTTCACAGTCCTCATCATCCACTGAGAGTAAACTCACTAACATGGACATGGTAGACACATCTGGTGAGAAATTCCCATTTATCATTTATTGTAGAAGTATCATAACCTTGTGTCTATCACCCCTGTCATGTCAAGGAATGCTCAAACAATAATATTGTATGTGACAGCATTTGGTGGACAATCCATAAATAACAATATTAGGAACTATTCCCCGATCTTCCACCAAACAAAACACCTCAATTGCCTTGCCAATTTTCTCGTTCTTAAAGAAGCCATCTAACAAGACCGCGTAAGTTAAGATGTTAGGATGTTGACCCTTAGATAACATCTCAAAAAAAATATTTTCTGCCACATCACATCTGCCTATTAGGAAAAGACCCTTTAGCATAGCTTTGTAAGTCTCAGTACCAGGTTTTAATGCTTTACAAGCAATTTCTCGGACAATCTGCATGGCCTCGCCTGTATTCATGGCGCTACAATATCCTTTGATTAAAATATTATAGTTACAAATGTCGGGCTCAAGGCCCATTGGATTTAAAAACTTCTTGCGCTTTGCCCTTGCGGACTATTAAACAATAACCACCCATCAGTGCATTGTGGATGAATACATCGGGTTTCTCACCTCTTAGGATCATGATCTTGAGTATCCCCTCTGCTTTTTTTGCCATTCCTTTCTTGCAAAGTGCATCCACCAACATACTGAATGTAATAACATCTGGACAGATGTTTTGCTTCGTCATGTCTCTCAAAATTCTTTCGGCGTCCTGCCACTGTCCTGAATTGCATAAACCATGAATCAAAGAGTTGTAGGTGACCACGTTGGGCATGACATCCCACTTTCTTATCTCCGATAAGAGGCTCAAAGCGTCATCTACGTTTCCATCCTTACAAGGGCAGTCAATGATGGTTTTATACATCACCATATCAGGCTTACAGTTCCATTTTTGCATACTCCTTAGTCCGTATAGCCCTTGTAGTGTTTCCTATTTTGCAAAGCCCTTTTATGACTGTCACATAAGTAACTTCTAGGTTTGAAATCTCCATCTTTTATCAACTTTGTGAACAATTCCACAGCCTTATCAGTGTTATCCTCTAAAAAATGAACCCATTGATCAGAGTATTGAAGGTAGTTACATCCGGTGCATAACCAAGTTTGAAGAAGCTTCCTAAGACAGCAAA
>BRYF01000012.1:8977500-8987500 GCA_030159135.1 Actinidia polygama
TACAAATGCTTGTATCCAAGCAACTTTAAATGATTGTAGATGCCTAGATTGGGAACAGTCCATAATGGGAGCTGTTGAAACCAATTTATGTTACGGGTCAGTCTATTTTAATGTCTATCCTAATTTGACTCTATCATTAATAGATAGAATAATAGGAGAAGTATGTAATTTGAAATTCTCACTCATGGATATACTTTTTTTTCGTGTGCAGAAATTGTTGCAGTTATTTATAGACTGTATTTGAAGGTAATGAATACCTTAGCCCCTAATGTTAAAACTATTAGTAATCCTGCAGGAATGACCACCCTTATTGAATCAAGAATGTTTGACAAACAAAGAGTTGCAGGGCAAAAATTAATTAAATGGGAAAAAATTGATTTCCCTGAAAGATGGAAAGCCCCTAGGATAAATCCACCTGCTCCTATAATGAATAGGACAATTGAAAATGTTACAGAAATGACAAATGGTGATGTCTATTTCAATTTTAAAAGAAATAGGTCATCTAAATTACCTTATCAGGTGTCTTTACCAGCCTCTACTAGACCATTAGTGTCTAGATCTTCTAATGCATCAATTGCATCTAGTGAACCTAGAGAAGAAGAAGTGGACAATGATACTCCAACAAACATATTTGTTGAAGGAATTAGGATATCTCCTAACCAAATTCCCCATGAAATTTATCAGAGAGAGCAGAATAATAATAGGAGAAGATCATCCTCTCCTTCTGCTAGTGAAATAAATTTTAGTTAATTATGTTAAAAAAATTATTTAACATTGATGGTGAATACCATTATATAATCAAACAGAAAATGAGATCTAATCTTATGGAACCTCAATATAGAAGTTTCGTTGAGTGGTATAGTAACACTTATAGTCAAGACTTAATTGACTATTTTAAAAGAGAATATTATCTCTATTTACAAGAGGTATAAGATTTAATACCATTTCCTGAATGGTTTGTTGAATCTTATAGAAATAAGAGTTTTGGCTTTAATAAAGAAAGCTATTTTCAAAGTAATTTGAATGTTTTAGAAAATTTTGAGGTCAAGTGGCTAACAACAGAGAATAAAGTTATTAGTGCAATTCATCCTCCTACAACCTCCTTAATTATTGAAGGTGATTTAGACAACAAAGGAGAAATGTAAACTTTTAAGGCTTCTGCTTTTCTTCACACTCGTGAAGGAGAGAAAGATGTAAAATGGATAAAATAGAATAATTAGGATACCTTAAAACATTAGGATACCAAGTTACTAGAATTGAAAATCATATTCAAAACCTAGTAGAGAAAATGGATAAGGAACCAGAACTTGTCTCAAAAAAGAAACAAGAAGTTGTTCCTACTTCCTCTAAGATAGAAGAAGTAAAAATAAAATATCCACCAAAGGTTAATAATTTCAAGTTCATTAATAATAAACAATATAATGAATTTATTAGTGAACTACAAACTAAATTAAAAGGTTTAAGTATTAATATGCTTAGGTATCAACCTCCTGAGAATCAGGAAGAAAGTGATACAGCTAATCTTGAAAAATTATTTTAAGATATGCAAGAAAATGATTAATCTAATAAAATTGAATATAGGCAAAAGTATTTTCCTCAATTTTTTGCCTCGGGAAGACATTACTACCCAAGACCAACTCCTCAGGATCTGTTATATGAGAAAAACTTAAATACAAGACAAACAAGTTTTTCAAATACGCAAATCTATGCTTGGAATATTGATGATATGAATGAATACCAGATTGAGCACATTATGCATCAATTATGATGTATTCAATAGTATGCTCAAATAATCATAATTCTGAAAAGGATATTGCTGCAATGATAATATGTGGCTTTACAGGATCCTTAAAAAGATGGTGAAAAAATTATCTCACCCCATCTCAAAGACATGAGATTTTTAATGCAGTAAAAACAGAATTTGATGATCAAGGAGTAGAAGTTAGCAAACTTGATATTATTTATACTCTTGTTCAATCAATTGTATTCTATTTTTGTGGCACAATTAGCAGTAATGCTGAAAGCCAAAGATATTTATTACTTAATCTAAAGTGCAAATCATTAGCACATTTTAGATGGTATAAATATGTGTTCTTAGCAAAGGTCATGAATAGACAAGATGCTAATTCAACATTCTGGAAAGCTAAGTTCCTTGATGGCTTACCTAAAGACTTTGCTGAATGGTAAGAATAGAATTACAGAATGATAAAGGTCCTATTAATTTTGATCTTTACACTTATGGCCAATTAATAATTATAATTGTAAAAGAATGATTAAAACTCTGTAATGATTTTAGATTACAGAAAGATATAAAAAAATAAAATAAAAGTAATAAGAAAAAATTAGGTCAATTCTATGATCAGTTTGCAATGGATATTCCTCACGCAAGCCATCATAAATCTCATAAACGAGATAAGGATAAGAAATATGTTTCTAAAAAATATAAGAAACCTAGTAAAAGGTATAGAAGTAATAAGACTTCTAAAGAAACTAAGCCTTATAAGGAAAATAAACCTTATAAAGAGAAATATAGAAAATCTTCAAGTCTCATAGACCTAAGAAGAAAGATATAATTTGTTATAAATGTGGAAAACCAGGTCATTATTCCACTAAATATAAAATAAAACAAAAATTAAATAATTTGGAAATAGATTCAGATTTAAAATCTAAATTAGAAAAACTATTAATAAATAGTAGTTCTTCAGAAGAAGAGCCAGAAATATCTTCTAGTGATGAATTAAATAAAATGGAAGATTTTAATGAAACCTCTACAGAAGAAGAGGACGAAGAGGAGAACAAATCAAATTGTTATTGTTCTACTTCAGATAATTATTTAAGAGCAATGAAAAAGATTAATAATCTTTCTATTAATGTTCTTTATGATGATAAGAAGAATGTTCTAGAATTTATAGAACAAATATCTGATAATAAATTAAAGAAAAAAATTATAAATTCTTGTATTCAGAATGAATTTAATAAGTGTAAGATTAATGATCAAGGTCTTATTAGGGAAGAAGGATATTCCTTAAGTGAAATCTTGAGAAGATTAGAAGTTAATAAAACTTTTAAACCAATTCAAATGAATGATTTAAAAAAAGAAATAAATACTCTTAAATCAGAAATCCCGCATCTAAAGGAAAAGGATACTATTCAAGATAGAAAACTTACAAATTTAGATTTTTAATTAACCAGTTTATCTCAAATAATAAAAGGAGAAAATTTGTTAAGAAAAGATAAAGAAGAAGAAATTCCTTCTACTCCCAATCTAGAAGAATTTCCTTCTAACCTGTTAATTTTAAATTAGGTTTTATACCAAAAATGGTATGTTAGAATTGATTTAGTAGTTCATAATGAATTTACTATTGAAAATGCAATTGCATTAATTGATAGTGGTGCAGATATGAATTGTATCCAAGAAGCTTTAGTGCCTACTCAATATTTTGAAAATACTACCCAAGGGCTGCCAAATGCTAGGGGTAGGTCGATGAGAATTAAATATAAATTAAATAATGCTCAAATATGTAATCAAGGAATACGTATTCCTACTACATTTTTAATGGTTAAAGATTTAAATTCTCAAGAAATCATTTTAGAAAATCCTTTCTTATCAATGATAATGCCAATTGAAAAAAATGATTCTACTGGTATATATACTATCATACAGGATTAATTAATTGCTTTTAAATTTATATTACAACCAAACAAGAAGCTAATAAATGAGCTTAAGAAACAAATTTAAAAAAAAGAAAAACAGATAAACTTTCTTAAAGAAAAAATTTATCAAATCTCAATAGAAGAGAAGTTACAGGATATTTCTTTAAGAAATAAAATACAACAGATTTTAGAACAATTTCATAAAACTGTTTGTAGTGATATTCCAAAATGCTTTCTGGGATAGAAAAAAGCATATTGTTTTTCTTCCCTATGAAAATGATTTTGATGACAGATTTATCCCCACCAAGGCAAGATTTGCACAAATGAAACAAGATTATTTAGATCTATGCAAAAATAAAATCCAAATATTATTGGAAAAACAATTAATAAGAAAAAGTACTTCTCCCTGGAGTTGTACAGCGTTTTATGTTAATAAGGCTGCTGAGCAAGAACAAGGTATTCCTAGGCTTGTTATTAATTATAAACCACTTAATACTATTTTGAAATGGATAAGATATCCAATTCCTAATAAAAATGATTTGTTAGATAGATTATGTTATGCAATAATATTTTCTAAATTTGATTTAAAACCTGGATATTGGAAGATTCAAATTAGTGAGTCTGACAGATATAAAACAGCTTTTGTTGTTCCATTTGGGCACTTTGAATGGAATGTTATGCCCTTTGGATTAAAAAATACTCCTTCAGAATTTTAAAATATTATGAATGAAATTTTCAATTCATATTCGAATTTCTCCATCGTCTATATTGATGATGTTTTAATATTTTTAAATAATATTGATCAACATTTTAAACATTTAAATATTTTTAAAGATGTTGTCAAAAGAAATGATTTGATTTTATCAGCCCCAAAAATGAAGTTATTTCAAACAACAATTAAATTTTTGGAACATAATATCCATCAAGGAAAAATAATTCCTATTGATAAAAGTATTGAATTTGCTTCTAAATTTCCTAATGAAATAAAGGAAAAAACTCAACTTCAAAGGTTTTTAGGAAGTTTGAATTATATTTCAGACTATTATCCTAATCTTTTATAAGATGCTTCAATCTTATATTCTAGATTGAAGAAAGATCATTCCCCATGGACAGAAGAGCATAGCAAGGCTGTTTAAAAAATAAAATTAAAAGTTAAACAGCTTCCTTGCTTATCTCTTGCCAAAATCAATTGGAAGAAGGTTGTTGAAATCGATGCTTCTAATATTGGTTATGGGAGAATTTTAAAACAAATTAATCTTGATAATAAGAAGGAAGAGTTGATCAGATTCACATCAGGAATGTGAAAATCAGCACAAATAAATTATTTAACAATTAAGAAAGAAATGCTTTATGTTGTTAAATATATTTCAAAATTTTAAGATGATCTTTTAAATCAAATCTTTATCTTGAGAGTTGACTGCTCAGCAGTTAAACAAATTTTAAAAAAAGATATTAAAATCTTGCTTCAAAACAAATTTTTGCTAGATGGCAAGCTGAATTATCTTCTTTTGATTTTGAAATTGATTATATTAAAGGAGAATCTAATTCTCTCCCTGACTTTCTTACTAGGAAATTTCTTCAAGGGTCACCATGATTAGTGACAAGCAATTAAGAAAAATTAATTCTCTCTTTAAAGATATAAAAATTCTGGAGAAGAGACAGAAATATCTGCTCAATCCAAAATTGATCATGAGAGCTATTTCTACTTTAGTTGGCAAACTGAAGTCTATCTCAATAATATTGAGATTGTTAATTTGAAATATCAAATTGAAAAGTTGTATATTACAACTCCTATCAAGATTACTAATGATAAGTAATCACAATATTAAAAAATTTAATAAAATAGTTCGAGAAATTAAATACCTCGAAAGAAGATCATTACATCTTCAACAAGTTGCCAAAAATCCTGAGATTAATTACCAAGGTAATTGTACAGGATTTTATGATGAAATTCTTCAAATTTATGAAGAAGTTATAAAATTGAGAAATGAAGCTCAAAAGTTGTATATTACAGCATCTTAAATTATTTTTGATGATTAATTCTGAAAATATCAAAAAATGAATAAAATAATTAAGAATGTTGAAGCTGCTGATAGAGCTGTTCAATTTTATGATAAACAAGTCAGAGATAAGAAAAATGTTCCTTTATCTAATAATATGTGGAGAATATTTCACATGTTAGATAGAGACCGTCTAACAAAAAAAGCTTTGAAGTTATATATAATTCAAAAGTAAGCAAATTGCTTTTATAATATTTTCTTATGATTAATGAAAAGCAAAAAAACCAAATAAATAGATTATTAAGAGAAATTGATTCTCTTGAAAAAGAATTTTTAGAATGGTGTATAAAAGATTTTACTTTTGATAGCTTTGATGATCCTATTTACATTCAGGGCTTTGATAAAATGTACCTTGATAGATGTAAAATTGAAGATCTTAAAGATCAGTTAGCTAAATTATATATTTTGCACGGTTAATCATGTGTTTTCTGTGCAGATGGCTAACAGAGGAAATGGACATATCCCTTTCAATAAAGGCTTTGCAAGAGAAAAATTATATTCCTCTCAATTAATTGATAATGAGGGGTTTATAATGGTTACCCCAAAGCAATCTATGAAAAAGGGAGGACATATGAGTGCCTCATCTTCTTCAATCAAACAAAAGCAGAAGACTCCTAATAATAAGGAGATTCAAAGTAGTGAAACTCAGAATCCCAATCAAAGGAAAACTTTAGCTAATATTGTGGCTAAAAATGAGAATGATAAATATTTTTCAAAAAATTATCCCGTTCATAACTGCTATATTGAGCAGGAAGATTATCACCTAATTGATAATCCTTGGGCAATAAGGGCTAAGTATTTGTTTCCTTTCCAAAGTAGGATTCATTAGGGAAACCTCGCATTTATTTTGAGAATATTCTGAATTAGACAGATAGTATGGATATTCACCATACTAGAGAGGATGCCAAAGATAATACTAGTACTATATATTATAGTAAGTGTATTATCAAGAAGGTAATTAAACCAGGACATTGGGGATTGGATCTTTCTGCCTCAAAGTCTATGATAATTGATAAAGTTCCTCAGAATTTTAATTATTGGGATTACTACAAGGGATTCTCAAAGGTTTCTATATATCAAAATCAAAAAATTAAGAATTCTTGGTTTTTCAAGCTTTGCACCAAGATAATGACATCCGGAGATTTACCAATATGGTTCTATGACTGGTGACTTACTTATGGCCCAATGTTGATATTCTACCTTCCAATGTTTTGGAAACCTTTCAAAGATGGAAAAAATGGCATCCCAAAATTAAAGGAAAAATGAACTTACCATATAATTACAATATGGTTTTGTTCTTTATTGAGTTCAGTATCACATGAATATGGAGATGGGATATTTCAATTAAAAGGATGAGTTAATTAATGCTTTCTCTCTCTATAAAAATTACTGGGTCAGATGATGGTCCAAAACTGATATAAAGGAGAGTGTTATCCAAATTAATTCAAAGGCGAATGAATATTTCTCCCAATATCAGGTTAACAACAAGGAAATATCTTCCTTTGTTTCCCAATCTTCCTTGGATCCTTTTGAGATTTTGAAGAGCCAAATAAAGAGGTCTTCTCTTGATATTTCAGAATCTGAACTTATGTCCAAATGCTTGGAGTATTTTCAGATACAATTTTTGTCTTCCTACAATAAAGAAGTTTCTTCAATGGGTTCAATTAAGGACAGCGACAATGAATGTCTAGCTGGTGAAAGGCAAGATATTGATGATAATATCTCAATTGATGAGATAAATGCTCAATAAGGCCAGTTGGCTAGGTTTATGGCCTCCTTAGAAGATTTAAATAAATAATTTCTTTTTTCAAAAGTATCGATAATAAATGTCGGCATACAAGAACAAAAATCTTTTTGGAAAGCAATTAGCTTTCTTAGGTAATAATTGCCTTTAAATTGCCTTTAAAATTTTGTGTTTTTTTCGTAAAGCAATGTTAGCTTTACTTTTTAGGCATTCAATCACTACCTCCATAATGGAGGAAAAACTGGTCATTTTAAAAAAAAATAGTTTAATAAGTGTCGATGGGGCCCCATGAGTACCCGGCTTATTCTCTTTCCTTCTCTATTTAAGGGACTACCTTCCCTTATTGTAACGCAGACTAAGTTTTTCTTTCTCTCTTGTAATTATGTCTCTTGTAATAATATTTCTTCTCTATTTAAATAAAGTCTTTTTTATAGTCTTCCGCTAAATTTGGTATTTTTACTCATTTATCTAAAAAAAAAATTATTTTAACTCTCTTAACTATAATTGTATCACTTATAACCCTTTCGTTACTAATTTGTTTGAAATAGTGATAAAAATCTATCACTAATTAGTCTCTCCCCTTTAGGGTCTTCTTTTTTTATCACAATTCAAACTAACATATCCCACTTTTTAGAAAATTGGGAGGTGGGAGAGAGAGAAAGGACTAGAAACTTGAACAAACCTTGAGTAGTCAAGAAGAACTTGAACAAACCTTGACTTGGCTTGAGAAGGCTTACAAACACGGGCTTGAGAAAAGGAATCAATTCAGAGTCCAGACACAACACAATGTTTGATTGATATACACATAGGGAAAAAGGGGAGAGACTAGAGATGGATTAGCCGATTAGGGCTTTGAGAGACAGAGGGAGAGAGATACGTACAAGAATCAAGAGAGCATGAGGCGGAAGAGAGAGAGAAAGGAAAGTAGAAAGTTACAATTTTAGAAACCCTATTTTCTTAAAAACCGCCTAGTTTTTTAACATTCCCAATTCAACGGTTTGATAAAAAATCGTTCGATTTTTTCAGTTAAACGTGGTTCGTTTGCATTTCCGGTTCTCGATTGAACCGGTTGAACCGGCTGATCCAGTCCTGATAACTATGCTTCATATACAAGTTTACTCAACCATTGTAGGAACAAACATAATTATTATTAATAAGCCTTTAAATAGAGCGTTGACTTATTTTTTTAAAAAAAATAAAAATATTTTAGATATAAGGATATTTAATTTAAGCACATGGATAACATATGATCGACTTTCATCACTATTTCAAATAGATTAAAACTGAAAGGGTGTAAGTGGTATGATTGAATAGTTAAGGTAATCAGTATGATTCACTTTTTAAATAAATGGATGAAAGTGATAAAAAAATAATAATTTAAAATGTGTTTGTGAAATTAAGCGTTATATTTAGGTAAATGCTAAAGTGACCGATCATTGTACCGAAGTTGTTACCGATTATACCAAAACGACGTCGTTTTGGTGCAAAATAACTAAAACAACGTCGTTCTGATTTTTTTAATATTTAGGGTTTTTAGTTGAACGACGTCGTTTTGCACCAAAACGACGTCATTTTGATACAATCAGTAATAATTTCGGTGCAATGATCGGTCACCGTAGCATTTCCCTTATATTTATGCCACCTAACTGCGGAGCGAACAAGGCAGGCGCATGACCTCCACCGCCTTGGGCCTTGACTGCGGAGCTTGGACCCTTTCAAATGAAACAAAACCAAGCTTCAAATACTCCATGATCTTTGGGCCTATGGCTAGTAACAGTAGCAAAGGTTTGGAAAGCAAGAAGCATGGCTTTCTGGGCTTTTGTTGAGAGTGGGCCCTGCAAATTTGTCATTCCAAATTTACGCTTTGGCGATAGAGGAATTGCTCGTCATACACTTTACAAGTTTGTTATTTTTAATAAGCAGATGTTCAGGTCAGCCTGTGCGCATCTTGAATAATTACGTGATTCTGAAGTTAATGACCCGACAAACTTTCAGTAGTCCTAAGATTTATAATGTTTGATGTTGTGGGATTCAATCTTGCAACTTTGAAGAGTAAGCCCCTAAATTATTCTCTTCTCTCACTATAGACAAAAAAAACTTGGAGTCGTACTTTATAAGGTTTAGAACACAAGAGCGACTAGCTAAAATGAAATTACTGCGGACAAAATAAATTTACAGTAGTATGTTTGACAGGAAAACAAAAAGGTTGTTCCCAGTTATCATACACATGTAAAAATTTTACTAAAATGTTAAGAGGAAAAAAAAACTTTTCTTTTTGTTCTCCTAATTGAATTTTGAGAAGTAAATGCATAAATTTTCTTAAAACATACACATCTAGCATCTTCGCCCCTTCAAATTTCAAAAACTCATAAGCCCTCGTTAAAACATTGATGAGCCTTGAGTCGTTAAGAGTACGTATTGACGTTGGGTTGGGCTCTAGGTTGGAGTTGAGGAGTGGCCCAAACCATTTTGATTTCTTAGGAATAGAGGGGAAGTCAAGGGAAACACGGTTGCAGAGCTTAGTCAATCACCCTTTGCCCTT
>BRYF01000012.1:9002500-9005000 GCA_030159135.1 Actinidia polygama
TTATCAAACACGAGTTCAACGTCCTCCCCGACGCTTAACCAGTGAAGCAACAGGGAAGGAGACTTGCAACCGAGCACGTGGATGCAGTGATCGAAGAAGTGGAAAAACTGAAGGAGGCAAGTGTAATAACCAAAGTTCTCTACCCGAGCTGGTTGTAAAACACAGTCGTGGTAAAGAAAAAACCCAGCAAATGGAGAGTCTGCGTAGACTTCACGAGCCTCAACTGAGCTTGTCTGAAAGATTGCTTTCCTTTGTCGAAGATTGATCAATTGGTGGATTCTACCTCGGGTCATGCCCAAATGAGCTTCCTAGATGCATACCGAGACTACCACCATATAGCAATGCACGAGCCCGACCAAGAGAAGACTGCATTCATCACTCCTCAAGGCATATTCTGCTACAAGGTTATGCCCTTTGGACTGAAAAATGCTAGTGCCACATATCAGAGGATGGTCACAAAAATGTTTGAGCCAATCAGATTGCTGACTTCGATTAAGAGCGAATGCCTACCACGTGGGGTTCGTTCGCAAATGCATAAAGTGGGAAGTTGGGATTGTCTTTGACGGTTAGCTCAGTGAAGGATAACGTGGCGGTAGATTGGGACGTAATTCAGCAGCTCGGCAACTTTTTGTGTCTCACGACAGTTATTCACTACCTCAATCGCGGTGGCACAACGATCAGATCTCCTTTAGTATCTGACACTAAATCTTGCAACAATCAAACCGAGATGAAAGAAATGTCAGACCACCAGAAATGAAGTAAATGCAAGATTCACTTAGAAAATCGAGGTAAAAAAAATCAAAATTAAATTCGCTCTTACCAACATGGACATTGCCCCTATGTCTTGGAAACGACAAATGACTGAGGTCATCATCCTAGAACTCCCAATTCCCTCAAGACCCATATGAAATCATTCAAATACAAGTCTTTGTCCGGGGCATCAGTAACCAACCTAGTTTGAGGCTGATTGGGTTTCCAGAGTCGTAGATAATGATTACCAATGTACATATGGGTCTCAGGGTCTCTCCTAGGCCTCACTACGCAGTACACGTGAAGTAAATCCTCGGTAGTGAATTCGTTGCTCTCCTTCTTCATCAGGACATCCACCGACAGCATAGTTCGAACGAAATTCACTGACACTTGCATGAAGGTGAGACGGCAGAAAGCCATGACCTTCTTCAACAAAGGGCTTGAGGGTAATTTCAGTCCGGCCTAGTGGATCAACCAAGTCCAGACCGGTATGCGGTTGCCCTCCCCTTCTACCTAATTTGCATCTTCATTGGGGCCTGGCCTCTCTATGAGAACGTTATCAAGAATGTTATGGTCGACACGAAACTAAGCTAAGGCCGCGTTGTCATGAATGAGTAGTTGAGCCTGGTTCAACTCCATGTTCTAAAAACAGCAGCGAACGGTGAGAATGAGCTCAACTACAAAATCATGATAGACTCGGGCTGTGAACCGTATGGGACAGAGTTAGCTGAGCTCTATGCGAACTCCGAGCTCTATCCACAAGTTCTCCTCTTCGTCAGAACTCTATACTAAGTCGAATGTACCATCCAAACGGGGCTGTATCAAACCCCCCCTGCCACCCTGGGCTAACCCCAGTGGCAGACGTGTTTGAGGGAAGAACTCCAGCCCCTGAATCCGAGAAGTTGTTGCCACCCGTTAATGGCGGACAGACGGATAATAGCCAAAACGCAACAAGAAGAAACAACAACTCAGATGCATACAAACAGACATAAAAGAATGATCAAACCCAAACAGGAATAGAGAGTTGTAGAGGTGTTTTGGGAAAAGCAATTGTCGATCGGGAAAGCAGATTAGAATCAGCGTTAGAAACAAGAACTAGCATCGGAAATGGCATCGTGAACGAAAATCGACATCAAAAACGGTGAAAGCCCAGTAGCCGCGCTGTTTCTCTCTCTAGAAAGCTCTCAAGAAAGTGATGTGAACCGTGCTGAGGAAGACAAATATGCTTAAATATGAAGCTGAAATGGCGGGAAACAGCCCAAATGTGCCCTTGGGGCACATCATTTCGCTGGCTAACCGTCGCCCCCAAGCCAATAAGAGACGAGCACGTGGCAACTCCCACACCCAGCGTCCATGCCAAATAGACCTCATGAGTAATTGGGAAAGCCTCGGCATCAGCGCTCGAGCCGAGATAGTAAGCCAATCAAGTCCCGACACATGACATGACGATACGACAAATTCAGGCCTGAGAAGGAAAACGCATCAAGTTCGCATCACCTCAGCAAGCATTGACCTAGTCCACCGAGCTTACTATATAGCGACAACTCGGTTGACCTACTGTATTGAGCGTTGGTCGAGACACAACGGTTGGCAACGATCCCAAGGTATGTCAGGGGACAGAGGATGAATTGCACGATGAAGTTAACTCTAACAACCCCCATACCTGGAACACGGCATCTATGGTATGGATATGTGCTACCAACTAAGCCGCAGAGGCATGGTTGAGTTAGCCACCTACCTATTGACATAG
>BRYF01000012.1:9015000-9017500 GCA_030159135.1 Actinidia polygama
GTTGTCATCCTTACAATCGATGTTTGAGTTTGCAAACATCGCCGCCTAAGAGGGTAAGCTAGAGCGAAGCCAGTCGGAGAGAGAAAAAGTTGCTGCTTGAAAAAAAAAATTAAGCATTTGTCTATGGATTAACCGATAATATAAAATTATAAAATATTTAATCAAGATATCATAATTACGAGCAATATTGAATGATCCAAGACATAAAAAAATTAAAAGAATCAACTAAGAAGAACACAAGATTTTTACCGTAAAAATTCTTGAATAGGAGAAAACCACGTGTCCATTTTCCGGATAAAGATCATGTACTATAACCCGAGGTTCAGACGGTTACAAGACTCTTACATTCAAAACATATCAACTCCACGATCTAATAATTATATAGATCTAGTTCGTATTCACGATTCACCGTCATCATGCTTGATCACCATTCAGATCCCTTTAGAATAAATTTCACATTGAAATCCTTCAAGGATTTTGATTTCTTCTATTTAGTTGAAGATGATTTGCGCTAAGATTTATTTCTAAGCCCTCTAGAAGATAGAGAATGGTTTTCTCTTGAGAATATCAATGTAGGCGGCTTAAATTTTATGTTTAGAAGTGTGTTGGGCTTTTTATATTATTTCGAAACCCTAAAAACGCAATTTCCGACCTTGCTGGACTATCCTGTCTCGCTTCCGCGAGGATCCAACGAAAATCCCGCAAGGTCTGTGGCAATTTGATAACTCTCCGCTTCTTCCTGCGACAGTCCCATGAGATCTGTCAGCTCTCAATATTTTGGTCATAACTTTTTACTCCGATATCCGATTGAGCTAATTTTTGAAACGTTGAAAAGAAGACTTCAAAGGCTACAATTTTGTCTCTAAAGTATTTAAAATCAAACATGAAGTCGCTAGTGAAAATCTTTTCAAATCATACAAATCTCTCTTAGCAGAGCTTGCATGAATACACTTGAAAACTTTTTCAAATGCTTTTAAATGCTTGATAAATATCTTCAAATGCTTATACTTAATTACTCAACTTTTTAATTTACATTAAATACAACATGCCACAAAATTTTGGCAATCACATACTTCAAATGATAGCAAAGCAAAGTAAAGAGAGCAAAAGAGCTTATCAGACTTCTTGGTTTAGAGAGAGAAAAGTGCAGTGGAACGACCGACCGAGATGTTTTCAGGATAAAAGTATCAATTGGACTAAAATGTGCGTGGCCACGTAATTTCTTTATGTGCGTTTAGCAGCTTCCAAGAATTTGTTCCAAAAGAAATTTCATTCAAAGCCTTTCATCATGACATTGTGTCTGCAAACCAAACAAATCAACGTCCAAGAATTCAACAAACCCAAATTTCAAAAAAAAAAAAAATTTCACACTAACCCAACAAGCTCACACATTTACAGAACAACCCCTACCACTAACAAAGCACAATTTTCTCACTTTTTCCCCTTCTTCGCCGGAGGAGCCTTCTTTGCCGGGTACTTAATACTCTTTGGCTTCTTCACCGACATCAATGGTGCCTTCTTCTTCACCGGCGACTTAAAACTCTTCGGATTTTTTGCTGCCTTTGATGGAACATTCTTCTTCACGGGCGATTTCACTGTCGCCACTTTCGCAGCCTTCTTCGGCTTTGCTACCATTGTCTTCGCCTTTGGCTTCGCAACTGCAGTGACATTCCCCTTCGCTGCAGCAGCCGGCTTCTTAGCGGCGATGGTACCAGTGGCAACGGCAGTGGATGGTGGCTTTGCTGTCGCGGCGAGCTTGAACGAGTTCTTGACCTTGACGAGTTTTCCTGAGGTGACGAGCTTCTTCAACTGGACTAGCAAAAGCTTCTTGAAATTCAGCGGAAGATGAGCCTTCTGCTTCTCTTCTATGAACTTGGCGATTGCGATCTGGCTCGAACCAGTCCTCTCCTTCAAAGCCACAATCGCCTCCTTGATCATCTAGTTTCCAAAAATCCAAATCATTATCAGGTCGCATCGCAGATTCAAATAAATGTATGTACATTCGAGTTCTTATTTTTCTGAATGTCAGATGAAATTAATTCACAGTCAGTTCACACACACACACACACACACACACACACACACAGATCCATAGAGGGAGGAATATGCCACAATCGAGTCCTTGATCATCTAAATTTCAGCAAAAATTAACACACATCACACATTCACAGAAATTATGGACAAACGTGCCACAATCTAATACTTGATCATCTAAAATTCATCAAAAATTGATTCACGATCAATTCAACTCTCACGGTCACATAAATCAAATATACTTATACTGTTATACATACATACATATATATATATATATATATATATATATATATATATATATATAGAGAGAGAGAGAGAGAGAGAAATGTGTGAATTATGGTGTTTAATTTGTTACCTCAACGTAGGGAGGATGTGCCCTAACTTTCTTCAGCATAGATGGTTTGGTGGCCTTCGTCGCTTTGACTGATTTTGCTTTCACTGCCGGAGCCGGTGCCGAATTACC
>BRYF01000012.1:9047500-9050000 GCA_030159135.1 Actinidia polygama
TCATTATCTTTGTTAATTACATTCCGCAAATATAATGTTAGTTGACTCTAATAAACAAAGTTATATATATAATAGTAGAGATTACACATTCCACTCTACTCACTACACACTCTTATTACTAACTACGCTCCCTATTCTAGATTTAACAATCTCTAGCTGGAGAGTAAATGTCACATAGTTCCAACTTGTTACATAACAATTCTAAATGTGTTTTAAACAACGGTTTTTAGATACGAACGGAGTAGATATCACACCCTTCTCAACTCTCTTTTGAATAATATGACAATCAACATCGATGTTTTTGGTCCTCTCATGAAACACAGGATTCGACGCAATATGAATAGCAACCTGATTAACACAATACATACTCATAAGTAACGGAATTTCAAACCTAAACTCCTGAAAAGTACTTTAACCACATAAGCCCACAAGACGTGTGTAAGCCATATCTCGGTACTCGACCTTCGCACTAGATCTCGCAATCGTTGTTTGTTTCTTACTCTTCTAGGTGATAAGCTTATCATCTAGAAAAATATAGTACCCATAAGGGGACCTCCTATCTGATGGAGACCCCACCCAACCAGCATTAGTGAATACCTCAACACGTAGGTAATCGTGTACCCTAGATGTACCTCACAATCTTCAAAGTCAGCTCAATGCGAGTCGAGGGAGGAGGAGACATAAATTGGGTGATCACACTCATAGCAAATGCAATGTCTGGACATGTGATGGTGATGTAGTTCAACTTCCCAACCAATCTCCGATAATTGTCTGGACTCGATAATAACTCACCTGATCCACACACAACCTCACGTTAGAACTCTATTGGCTTGGCTCCCATCAAGCCTTTATCCTACAGAATGTCTAACACATACTTTTTTTTGGACAGTCTGCTCCCCTCTTTCGATCGGATAACCTCAATACCCAATAAATACCGTAGTTGACCGTGGATTTATTCCTAGAGAAAAATCTTCAACTCCTCAATACCCTGATTGTCATCCCCAATGATGAATATATCATCAACATACACAATCGGCAAGGATTCAATGGTCTGTTTTGAATTTTTTGACAAATACAGTTACCTTCCCAGTAATTTTAGAAATAATACTGACATCTCTTACTTTAAAACTAATGTCAAGATTCTCCCTGGAGCTAATCTTTTTGCGAAAATAATAATTTTACCCTTTAATTTAACTATTTTTCTCAATACACATATTAAAGTAATCAAACATTCTTTTTTTTTTTTTATAAAAAATAAAAAATTAATAACAAAGTTTATCTTTTAAGAGTGTTGAGATTATGAACACTTAAAAAGTAAAATATTTATATCAATTTTAAAAAAAAATTATTGATCTCTCTTTTTTTTTAATTTTTTTTTATAAAAAAGTATACTTTTTAAGTATGTTTAGGCTAGGAGTATTTAAAAATTAAAATATTTAGATTATTTTTAAAAAAATTATTGATCTCTTTTTTTTTAAAAAATATTAATAACAAAATTTATTTTTTAAGTATGTTTAGATTAGGAGCACTTAAAAAGTAAAATATTTAGATTAATGAGTGTAATGATAATTTTTTTTAAAAATCCTAAATAAAAGAGCAAGTTTGTCATTTTTGTACAAAAATTAACTTCAGTGAGAATCTTAAAGTCAGTGAGAATCTTGAAGTAAGAGAGATCAACACTATTTCTAAAACTACAAAGGATATAACTGTATTTATCAAAAATCTGAGGAGAGATCAACGAAATTTACCCTATATTTTATTGTTCAACTCATGCTTTTAAATCTTTTGTTGATGCTTAAACAAGGTGTTGCGACTTTAATATTGCAATGTCAAGTAAGTCTGGGGTCGAACCATAAATGTAAAATCCAAGCTATAAAAAAAAAAATAAAACAAATTAATTAAGGCTTTGTTGACTGAAAATTGAAAGTAAATTAAGTGAAGAAGTAACAATAATAAGAAAACACTAAAGCATCAAAGATTCACCACCCTTTAGCCCAAGTTCTTTTTTTATTTTTTATTTCTTTGTTTTGAGTTATTTTGTCTTTAGGATTTTTTTTTTCCGTTTGATTAAAATTTATACTTTTTCGATTCCTCTTAATGAGAGGAGTCCAAAACTATAAAAGTTTATATCTAATTAGAAAAAAATTCACTAAAAACGAAAAAAATATATTTTAATTAGATAACTTTTTTATATTTTCGAATTCTTATCGTCAAGAGGGACCCAAGTATAAAATTTTGATTAAATAATATTTTTTTTTACTAAAATAAAAAAAACTCAAAAATCAAATAACAAAAGAAATTAAAAAAAATGGGCATCATTGCTTCCTTTTCGTAATTCTGAATCACTTTTTATAACTCAATTGAAAATTATGCGAAAGGTATTTCCTATCGAAAGATAAAAACATTGACTGCCTAAAAAACACTATATTTATTATCTTGAATGATTGATGAGACATTAAAAATCTAGTTATTATATTAGCAGGAAAATCTAAATTTCTAT
>BRYF01000012.1:9185000-9187500 GCA_030159135.1 Actinidia polygama
ACATACCACAAGCAATCTCTATTCCCGTAAAAGAAACCCTATAATCCCGAATGTGGATTAAGAAATATTTCACAAATTCAGAAATAAATAGTACATTTACGTGACTATACCATTTAAATGAATCTAAACCATTTATTTTGAATTTTTTTTAATTGAGAACTATAACACTGTTATTCCTGTAACCATATCTCAAGAGAAGAGTAGAGAGATGGTGAGAGAGAGAGAGAGAGAGAGAGTAGGTCGGGGGTTGCTTTCATAGAGGGTTGCTTTCATATAGGGTTAACTTTGGGAAATTGCTATTATTATGAAGGAAAGAGACCCCACACCCTCTGATTTGTTTTTCACAAATTTGAAACCGAAACCAACCCGACCCTACCAACTTTATATAGCCTATAGATATATAATCCATCTAATAGTGTGATATACACAGCATAATGGATTACAAAAAGACCCACCACAATCATTGTGACATATATATATATATATATATATATATATATATATATATATATATATATATATGAAACTAGTAATAAAAATCTGAAAAAGAAAATAAAAGTAAAATTATATATGAATGATCCAATAATAACACTATAAAAAAGGAGCCTTGTGCTTTAAATATGCCAACTGGTTTGGTTTTCAAGGCTCCTTTGGGGATGATGAGATGATTATTGATTTTTTAAATTAATTTTTATTTCGTCTTGATTAGAGGAATAAAAAAAATAATGGAATAAATTTTTTAATTCAAAAATGCTAATTAATCTAAAAGTTATATTATTTTGAATTTTTATTTTTTAAAAAAAATGGATTTTAGTGATGTCCTTGTTTGGAAATATAATTTTAAATGGAGATTCGAAAACGCGAGTTTAATGACTCCTTGACTAAAATCGGGAACACGGTTTCATTAAACCACTTTAAGTTTTTGGAAACCTAGTTCCAAAATCAATTAGATATGGTACGAAAAAGAAACAGGACTAGATAAAGTTGGAATTAGGGGTGCACACGGGTCGGGTCGGGTCTGAGTTAGACCCAGAACCGATCCGACCATCTACGGTTTTAGATTTTTGGACCCGGAACCGACTCGACGCTCAAAGAGACCCGAATCGAACCGAACCACTCGGTTCCGGTTCGGTTCCTCGGTTCTTCGATTCTCGGGTTGGGTTGGGTTGGGTCGGTTCTCTCTAAACTTTATATAGCATAGTTAATAATCAAGTGTGCACGAGTGCATTGTATGTTTATATATGATCGGTTCTCGTCTCGGGTCGGTTCTCATCTCGGGTCGGTTCGGATCGATTTTGGGTAAAAAATTATACGGACCCGAGAACTGACCCGAGTTGGACGGGTCCAGGATTCTTAGACCCAAAACCAATCCGAGACGGTGGTAGACCCGAAACAACCCGAACCAATAAGGTCGGGTCTCGGATCTCGGGTATTTTGTGCACCCCTAGTTGGAATGCAAGGGATAAAACAAAGCAAACGTAGTTTCTCTAATTAAACAGAAGGTCCAAGTTTTTTTATTAAAAAAAAGAAAAAGAAAAAAAGAGCATAAAACTACGGTCTTACTATAGCTCCGTTTGGTAATGTTTAAATGCCAAGTTTTTTTTAAGCTTACTATCAAAAAAATTATGATTTTTTAGTTTTTTTACTTTTTTGGCTTTACTTTAGATAAAAATAAGTAAATAAGCAAAAACAAAAAAGCCAAAAACCAACTCTAACTAACTTTTTTGCTTATTTTAAGTAAAAAAACAGCCAAAAAACTCAAATAAGCTGGTTCTAAACGGAGCCTATGTAGTGGCCTAATTCATATTTTGTTATGAATATTTATAAATTTTTTAAAGAATTTTAATATACTTTTAGGATTATTTATAAATTTTCCATGCATAAGAATATACTCTTTGTCGAATAAGGCAGTGATTATCATTTTTCATAAGACTAATAAAACAAACTAAATTTCTTTCTAAATTCAAAAATAAAAAGAACAAGGAACTCATGTATTTTTTTTAATAATCTGATGTTTGGTTCTCTTATGTGGACTTCAACTAATTTCAGAACTCTGAAATTAATGACCAGACAAACTTTCATCCACCTCAAGGTTTAAAACATTTGGTTTTTATAGAATTTGATATATTTAGGAGTCGGTTATAAGTGCAAGTTTTATTCTCTTTTATTTTTTATTTTTTGTTTATTTTGAACCCCTATTTTGAGGCTTCGTTTGGCACCAGCTTTTTTTAGCTTTTCGACTTGCTTTTTTGCTTAAAATAAGCAAAAAAGCCAATCAGAGTTGGCTTTTTTGCTTTTCTGCTTTTGCTTATTTGCTTAGTTTTAGCTAAAGTAAAGCCAGAAAAAAAAAATAAAAAAAAATAACCTTTTGATAACTAGCTTAAAAAATTTTTGACTTTTAAGCATTACCAAACGGAGCCTGAATCATTTAAGCTCATCAATTGGTCACCCAAAAAATAATAATAAATAACACTATTTGGTCATGAGTTTCCTTTCATGA
>BRYF01000012.1:9295000-9302500 GCA_030159135.1 Actinidia polygama
ATGTATAGAATAACTAGAATATAAGGCTTCTCTTTGTGTAACGCTCTTTGTGTTTCATTACTTGCCTTCATAAACTCGAAAGATTACATGGGTATTTATAGGTTAGATAGATACATCTAGCATTTACATCATACCTGTATCTATCATAATCTAATACATGAACCTTAACTAGATACATGAATAACTAGATTCATGTCTTGTAGGATGAGTGTCTCTCCCAAAAGTCACCACACATGAACAATGTGTAGAAAACCCAAAAGACCATGAATGAATGTCTAGGTTAATATTCTAACAATTTCCGTTTCCCTTCTGTATTTTTTATGGTTTAAGAAATCCTTTGGACCTATAAACATATTTGTTTAAAATGGCACAGTAGTTTGAGCAGAAAGTAGTTTTTTATTGGGAAAATCCATGTTGATCTTGATTACAAACTATACCCTGCAATGATTATGTGTAACGTGAATGTCAATGCAACTTTATCATAGTTATAAAAATTAGGATATGCCGTCAGATCCGAATCTGATAGTAGATATTTGGAAACAAGTGCTTGGATTAGGTGACTGGTAGGCATCAAAGTATTTATGTTTTCCTGCTTACATTTTTTGAGGGTGGTTTTGCTAACAACTATTCAATCGAATTAAAGATAATGCCAGATCCACAAATTTTATCCAAAAACCAAGTTGGATTGACTCAGATCATGTAGCCACAATCCATCTGGATTCTGTTATTGTAATTCAATGATTTAGTCAATTGTACTTTCCACGAGATCACATATTGTCACACTGCTCCATTTCACATTGAAGCATTTTCTTCCTTTCTTCAAGGACCTTTTAAAGCAATGTTTTATACATTATGTAGCACATACTTATAAAAGATGAATGTTTATTTTGATTTTTTGGATGATAGACACTTTGAAGCTTTAAGTAAACTTCAGACTGTGTGTTTCGACTGATGCATGCAATCAGTAATTAAAATATTTTCCTTTTGTTCTGGCATTCTTTGTTTGTCTCTGTGTGTACTTTAGATTCTGAGTTTTGTATGGTCATATTTTATATGCATAATTTAATTTCTTCTTGATCTATGGGGAGAACCTGCCCATATTACTGCTTTCTACTAATTAACGGATACTAGTTGTCCCCTCCCATGGAATGAAGACTAGAAAGTTTTACGCTGTTTTTATAACTGTTTCGCTTTTGAAGAAACCAAAATAAACATAAAGAATCAAAAATCTATAGGAACGACTTGATAATTCACGAATTACTGTTGAGATAATCATTCTTTTATGAGGGTTTTCTTAGGCGGGTCAATTGGGCACTCTATCCAACTTAAGAAGCCATAGTCTGCAAAATGTCATGCATCATGCTTATACCAAGTGACAACTAAGTGATTAGAAAATGAAGTGCCAGAGGAAGTGTTTTTGACTTCCTTACCAGATAACTATTTTTAATGGTCATTCGTTGATTCTTTCTTCCAATCTTGGATCTTATTTTTGTTAAGTCACCACTAAATAACTTAAGCTATTAGGAAATAGGCCCAACAATGCATTTCAAGCCATGTAACACCGTCCCTTACCTGCAATCCCATCTTGTACGAGGAGATGCAAATATTCATATATGAAGAAGAACCATGTTAGAAAAGAAGAAGAGAAGAGAAGCAAAACACAACTGGGGGGAATAAATGTGAACAAGAAAACTTGAACCCAAGGCCTCCTAGAGATCAAAACTCTTATACCATGTTAAGTGACCAATTATCTTAAAAGCTTATTGTTAGAAAATGGCAAAAAATGTATATCAAGCTATCTTACAATTTTGTCCTTGATAATGGAATATCCTAAGATATTATTGGGTGTAGACTAATTTAGCTGAAGGGCAATCACTCTTTCTTGGTTTGATTGTTTACTGTAAGGTTCCCTTCTTCTTCTTCTTCTTCTTCTTCTTCTTCTTCTTCTTCTTCTTCTTCTTCTTCTTCTTCTTTTTATAATAATTTTTAAGAGGGCAAAAATCAGACGGAGGAGAGAAGTTTAATACATAGACTTTTAAGTTAAAAAAGTGTGCATATACTTTTACCAACACTTACCGAAAAAGTAACGGAAAATTTATAATTTTTAGTCAAATTCAGGACATCTCATCATCTGAGATTGTGGGAAAACACAACCATTTCACTTTCGTCAAATATTTAAATCCTTTTTCTCTATTTATGAGGATGTCAGAGTCAGAAAAACTTTATGTTATTTCTTCAGCAGCAATTCCTGGGTTTTTCTTTTGCATTTAAGCATTTTTCATTCGGCTTTTAAGCATTGGAGGAACAAATTGAAACATGATCAAATTATTGTGTTGCATGGACATTCCATTCCTTTAGTGTCTGTAAGTTACTTTTATTGATTGTCTAGTTTAAGATATAAAACGAGTGAAGACTTATTAGCCTGGATATGTTATACAGTAAAAAGGGCAAGTTATCATAAGCACTGTTTTGAATTAACCATGATGCCCTCATGAAATTTAGTTTAGGTCTTTTTGATGTTCTATAAAATTTTCCTTTATTTTACTCTCCCAACTTTGCAAGTACCTTTTTTTTTCTCCATATATTAAACGAAAAGAAATCCTTTTATTTTTTTGAAGCTTATTGTTGTTTGCGAGTAGGGTTTACTTTGCAGGGGTGGGTACAATGTAGCCCTGCTTGGGGAGGTTCCTCATTAAAAAAAAGAAGCTTATTGTTGTTAATATATGCATTTCTATTTCAGTCATGAGAAACAGTGTTTTCACTATGAAAAACTTGTGTCAATCGGTTAAACTGAAATTATCTCTGATTCATTTGGTGACAGAGGTTTCAAAGGAGTTTGTTTACTTTTTCATCTTGTAAAACCTCTTGTGAAGTTTGAAAGCATGACAGGTGAGATTAGATGATTTGTGGTAGTGTTAAGATTGTTCGATGCTAAAACTGTTAGATGCTATTTCTTGGAGTTACTGCTATCAATCTTACATTTTTATTCTTTAATATCAATTCATTTATTGTGCCTAGAAACCTTTGAAGGCAGTAGTGCATATTCTTATATATTTCAATGATGTTCCATAGATATCTTGTTCTTGACATCTTGAATCAAATAGAGATGCATTTCTTGTGCAATTGATTGTCGGCTGGGTAGCACCCATTTTATTGTGACTATTTCCCTCTTTTGTTTTATTAGTAATGAAGAAAATCATATTAGAAATCGTGCTGAGGGCACAATGCAAATTCAAATTGATAAAAAGAAAAGGAAACAAAATAAAGTAAGAAAAACGATAACAATATTCAGTGGTGACATTAATATGTTTCGAAAGATGGATACAAAATCCCAATAAAACCATACCTCAAGTAGGACAATATTTAATTTGTTGTTGTTGCACTTCTTATAGTATTTAGCGAGTGACATGAATATATTTCAAAGATAAATACGATAAAATTGCCTTGCAAAATATAAGCTGACATTGAGAAATTAGAATGAGGACATTGTTTCAAGGGAAAATCTAGAAAATTCAAGAAAATCGAAAAGCTTTCCTTAAGGTCTAAGGTGACTAGTCTAATATTGGAGCAAGGTTTTGTCAACTTTAGTTTGAAAAGTATTCTTTTGTGCTCTTGAAAGTGAAGGTTCTAGTTGTCACAAATGCTACTTGTATATGTTTTAGAAAGGCCATAGATACTTGTTTGTTTTATAATCATTTTAAGCGTATGATTAACTTTCTCACTACATGCTATCCTCATCAATTGCATGTGAACTTATTAAGCTTGTGACACATTTTATATTTTGAAAGAATGAAATTGTGTCGATGAACTTGGTATAATTGTGTTGTAGTTTTGATGGAATCAATATTTATTATAACAAATGTCAACCATAAAATTATGCACTTTTATTTTGGTAAGTATATATCCTTGAAGTACACAACCATGAAAATATATTCATGTTATGTTGATGCCTCTCTTGTGAGAAATTTGTTATGCTTCATGCAACACACGTTCTGTTATCCTCTTCTTTTGTTTTTGATAAGCAAGTAAATATTGCATATTCATGTAACAGAAGGCATTAAGGACATGTCACATGTATACAAAAAGGCCACCAGATAAAATGGCCCTAAACACTATCATGCATTTATAGAAGCTCTCCAAAAATCTAAGAATTGGTTAGAAAAGATAAGGGTCAAGTTAATTTAATCGACCGATTTTTCTATCCTTTTTACAAAGAGTTGGTATGATTTTAAGGGTATATGACTCCATTAAGTCTCATCGCCTCATAGGATATCCTTCCCATGAATAATATTTTAACTTCCATAAAGAGGTAGACCTAGGTGCACTTGTGTTGATGCAACAAACTTTGTTGGTGTTCTGGATAGCCAAAATTGTTGTATGACATTTCTTCTCTCTCTCTTTCTTAATGTTAAGCTCAAACTAAGTCTTTTATTAATGCTTATTCATCCCAGTCTAATTTTGTTGAATATGTTAATGTCAACCTATGATTATGCCTTTCTCCTTTCTCTCATCATATATAATGTTAAGTATGTTGTACTTGTCATATAAATTATCTCATGAATTTGTAGGATTTGAAGGCATTTGCAGCTATAGTTGTTGTCCATATTGCTTTCTCCTTCATACCTGCATCATTTGCAATTTCTATCGTAAAGTTAAACCTTTTTTTATTTATCAAAAGTACATGATATGAATACTTTTTGCTTCATTGAATTACTATATTATTTGACCCACCTATTGCAATTATAGTTAAAAAATATAGATAAAGTAGTTGCCTATAAGAGATGTTTGAGAAAGTTATGAGTACACTTGGCATAACGTTTTTCTATCTTTTCTTAAGAGTTAAATTATTGATCTATGAAACAAAGAAAGGAGAAGAAGAGGAAGATAGATGTTTTGGGGAAACAAAAGAGAGAATTATAGCCCTTCCCTCTCATTAGAATTTATATTAATAACGACAAAGTACATAAATTCTTTAGGAGTTACAAATGTAACGGCAAATCCACTTGAATTGATCGAATTGGGCAAATCCACTTGAAAATAGACGCATTTTTTAATTTAAAATAGGAAAAATATATCAAATAGATTTGGAAAATTCTGAAAAATCGTCAGGAGATTCTGATCATTATGTTGACCATACTGTTATTTTTTTACACTTCGTACGAAAGGAAAGAAACTGTAGAACAAAAATTGCTATGTTTCCTTAACCCGATCAAGCTCGGGTAACAAGTTAAATTATCCCAATGACAAAGAAGAAGAGAAGAAAGAAGAAAAACTCTTCGCAACCAAAAGAAGTGTGTAAAATTTAGGGTTCATACCCTCAACCTCTTAAATTTATATTAACTGGCTTCTAAGCATATTATTCTACCAATCATAGCGTATAACATCATAATTATATGTAAATGTGTAGCCTTAAATTGGTCTTCTAACTCACTTTTGTCCAAGTTGCCATTCTTGAAGCTTTGGACATATTGGCTTCATTAGTCATGAACTTCTCTTCACGTATTTTTGAATCAGAAGAGGATTATCCACTCTCCTGGCCAAAGTAAGTATGGGCTTCTACGAATTTCCCAAACATTATTATCCTTGTTGACCTTGTCCTTACTAAAGAAAATCTTAAGTGCTGCGAATAACTAATCCATACTAGTCCCAATTAATTATCTTTTGTGGCCAAAGTTTTGCCTCTTTAGCTTGTGAGACTTAATTTGGCGGGAATACCATAACGAGGTCCTAATTTATAATTTTTCATGCTTCTATGACCGTACCATGGTTCTTATTTATAATCTTTAATGCTTCTATGACTGTCAGCACCTCTTCTGCAATTGCCTTCACATATTTACCATAACCAACAGCATCATCACTAACTCGAGCTGATTTCATAGCTGTGACAAGCTGGACTGGCCCTGAGTTTTTTGGGAGTCCCTAAGGGAATTCCTCATCTTTTTTTGATAATGATACCTATACTTTAAGGCTTTAAAGATACATGATATAAAACAAGAGTCTGTTTTAACTTGACTCATGTTCTTTGTCGTGCTTCATTAAGTTTTCATACTAAGGTATGCAACATTGCAACCAAACAGCCCTCTTGGCTTAGAGCACTACAAAATGCGAGCTTAGGTTCCTCCAAAATAGTCTCCTTTTTAAATAATGTTCGCCAAAACTTCAAGGCTTATAGATAGCATTTAACTGAATAATAAGCATTTTACTGAATATTAACTATAGAGAGTAATAAGAAAGCAACGCTCATGCACATTATTTACAATAAAATATCAATAAAGCTAATCTGAATTCATATTACCAGCTAAACGACAGGTGACATTTGCTCCCATTTTCTAAAATTTTATACTCTTCATGCCCACATTGTCCATAAATGAGGACAAAAATTTCACTTTTTTGTCTTATCTCTTGTAGTTGATGCACTCATCTATTGAAATTTGTGGCATCTTTGAATACCATCTAATTTGATTAGTATTTTTACAATTTATTTTGAAGTCTATTTGTGTGTATAACTTTATATTTTACATGCAATGTTGCATTGGTAAAGATTGATAATATTGACATTTAATCTGTTACGCAGGAGCGTGAAAACACCAACAGCTGATTAGTGGAGTATGTTATTCTGGAGAATTAATTGGTTTACAAGTTTTTTTCATAATATTTTTTTTTCCAGTAATATATATTTTTTCATAATGGTAAATGACACAAACTGAGAAACACTTTGTGGAATAGGAAACTTTCCAAATCAGCCTAATTCTAGGAATACAGGCTGTTACAAGAATAATAGGAAACTAATCAAATCAGCCTAATTCTAGGAATACAGGTTGTTACAAAATTTTCTAAAACAACTAACTATTCATGTATCGAATACAAGTCATTAAACACGTTTTCCCACACTCCTTCTCAAGCTGGCGAATAGGTATTTTCCATTTCCAACTTGGATACAATACTCTGAAACACTAACTACTTAACCCCTTGGTAAGTACATCAGCAAGTTGGTCATGTGTAGACACATAAGGTGTACAAATCAATCCGCTTTCCAACTTTTCTTTGATGAAGTGTCTATCAATTTCAATGTGCTTTGTTCGATTATACTGTACCGGATTATGAGTTATGCTGATTACGGACTTACTATCATAATAGAGTCTCATCGAATCATCCCACTTAATCTTCATGTCTTCTATGATAATCTTCAACCAAAGTAGTTCACATACACTCTGAGCCATTGTTCGGAATTCTGCCTCCGCACTAGACTGAGCCACCACATTTTATTTCTTACTCCTCCACGTTACAAGATTTCCGCCATGAAAGATGCAATATCCAGAGGTCGACCTCCTGTCAACAATTGACCCAGCATAATCGGAATTCGTGTATGCGTCAAGAACAAAGCCTCCGTTCCTTTTAAACAGAATACCTTTTCCTGGTGTCCCTTTGAGGTATTGTAACACTCGGTGAGATTCCTGCAGATGGACTTCCTTTAGGCTATGCATAAATTGATTAATCACA
>BRYF01000012.1:9307500-9315000 GCA_030159135.1 Actinidia polygama
TAGGAGGTTAACGTGGCACTTCATCATCATTTCATATTTTGACTTCTAGGCAATAGCTCCATAGCTGCCTGCTTTGCCAGAATATTTATCATATATGAGCTGAGGAAAAGCCAACCCCCGTCAAACTTTTCAGGCCCCAACTAGAGTGCAGACCTAACTTGAGTTGTAGTCATCTCAAGTAAAAGCCCAACCAGCTAAGGTGATATCTGCTCAAAACGTATCTGTACTTATTATTTTTTTTTTTTTGTGTGTGTTGGTTGGTTGGTTGAGTGTGGGTGTGGGTGTGGGTGTGGGGATTAAATCACAAGAACATGTTGAGTGACGGCTACAGTTGGACTCTAATGCTTAGGTTGTATGTTTGAGCTTCATCCCCGTAATCTTGGTGCATTGTTGACGATGTTTATTGACTTGATTAATTCAGACTGACAAGCAAAGGGCTGAGCAGGGGCTAGGTTGCCTTGGAGGTAAATGAGCCAAGGTTAGAATCGTATCCAGGGTAACTCCTAAATTCGGAGTGAGCTTGAGGAATTCGTCAGATGTTGTTTATCTTAGCTTGATATGCACTATTGGGCACATTAGAACTTTAGCTTTAGGTGGAAGTACCCAAAATTGGATAGTCAACACGAATTCCTTTGAAAGAATCCTTCCCTGTTTATGACTCTTCCTAGGGAGTAGGATGTTTTGCAGAACTTGCGTAGGAACTCAGAGATAGGTACGAAAGCGACCATATATCGTGGTATCAGTAAACTGATTGTAGGAGGTCCTGCATTCTAGTCTCGTGACCCCATTCTCCCAATCATTGTGCACATTAGTCTTCTTGTGCTTGTGAACCTTGTTCAAGTCTATCCTTTTGTCACTCCAGATGCGAGACAAGTTCGTATGAGGGTGAGTGTTAGCTTGATATACGTTGATGCCCCATTTCATAATGGCTTAAGCTTTTGGGACAATTGGTGATGGAAAGCATTGTTATGTGCTCCATAAAACTAAGGTTAGCATAACTTATCAATCAATAATAGCGAGTAGGTAAAAAAAAATTGGTTGAAGCTGTACAGGTGTTTGGTGCAGGCATATTCTGTCACGTTCCTCCCATCTCCATATCAAAGGATATGGGCAGATGTGTGGCACATGATTCAACTAATTACCTGAATAAAAGAGAGAGAAAATGTCTGCTTAGATATGCGACACAGAAGTTTGGAAAGTGACAACACAAAAGTTTGCTTGAAACCATTGTTGACTATAAAGGACACGTTAGTTCCAACTGCTTGAGGTGATATCTTACTCCAAGTTGTATGTGAAGCCCTCGATGCATACCTGACAAGAAATACATCTTGAAAAGCATATGGTCAACCCACTCCCATGCTATCCCTAACTGTACTGATACACCACCTGTGATGCGTTTTATTTCCAGTTGTTGCATAAATTTTAGTGTTTTTTCAAGATTCAACTGTTGTATCATATTTTGTGATCTGGACAACTATATTCATAATGTTAGAAAACTTTTTATCCAAATAGTTACATCCCTGAGATTAGCAATCTGCATCCAGACATAGGTTGTCACGCAAATTTACCAGATGAATGAGAAACTACTTTGGTTTTTGTATCATCAACTATTTCTCTTATGCAACATCGTGGTCAGCATATCTTTTTATTTTCTTCCTAACTTACGCACACATTTGATTTTTCTTTGTAGGTCTCAAGAAGTTCATCGGTACAGTTCTTACCAACAATCCTCATTTTTGGAATATGGATTTGCAATCACATCATCAACATATTGCCTCACGTTTTTCTTTTCTGAACACACAGTGGCACATGTATGGCTACTTCTCATCTCCTATATTGCTGGCTTCTGTGCCATTAAACTGCCTCTTTGTTTTCCACACTGATGTTTATATTCTACATGCTGAATGTGGTTCTTTTGATTCACTTTTTCACCGGACTCATTCTTATGGTTATATCGTTTATTATGGGTATGATCCAGTCAACTGCTTGGGCAAATTCTTTTCTGAAGGTTGGTACATATCATGTCATTTCATTTAACAGTAATTACTAAATAAGATGACCTTAATATTAAAACTTTGTGAACTTTTGATATTTTATTGGTAAGGATGGCTTACTGGCTTTAAAGAAAGTTGAATAGAATTTCTTGGGCCTCATAAATTCAACTGCCTTTCTTTGTGAAAAGGTTAAACTATCTACTAAGTTGACCCTTCTCACTTCTCTATAGGAAAACTTGTGATCCCGAACCTTCATGTGGCGGTGTTGTTGACTATTTTTGGTATTACTTTGAAAATGTACATATGAAGCTCTAGTTGAATTATTCATCGTCTATTTAAATTCACTCTCAAGAGTTCATAACACTTTCTTTTATGAAATTTTTACTATCTAATTGATAAGTTGGTTGAGCTTCCTTGATCTTGGATTTATCCTCTCCAATTGGGATTTTAGGATACCCTCAAGGTTTCTGACACTTATATGAAACTTTCGTTGTGGTTAATGAAATTGTCAGAGTTACCGGTTAATCGGGGTTGCAGCAACATCCTCTTTACAAGCTCAAATTTTTATAAGACTTTATTTGCAGCATAAACAATCCCAAACCAAACTTTTGTTTCCTCCTAAGAAGCCATGTGTCGCTATAGTACCTAGAATGCAAAATTCAAAGAGTAAAGACCTAATTATTGATAAGAATGCTATAAAGATTACTTTAATAAAAATGGTAAATTATGTTTTAATCACTTTGGATTTAGTGAATGTGCCAAGCCACGAAGCGGTGTGTTGTTCTTGTTCCATTGGTCAACAGGTATTTGATGCACAACATTTTGTTTTTTAATCACTTTCGCTCATGCCTACATATAAGCAACCACTTTCACTTTTTCAATCATGGTATCCCACGTTGTAAACCAAGTGAAGAGAAGATTTATCCGTGTCACAAGATCTAAATCACGTCATACATATGTGAGGTGAAGTATAGAATGTAGTCGATGTTATCCCACCATATGTCATCCAACACCTTGTCCTTCACAGACAGCCTTACCAACATCATCCTCTCTATAAAAAGCCCATTGACTACTAGTTTGGAGATCTTGCTTGATGATCTTGAATCTCTTTGAGCATCACGATGGAGGAAGTAAATCATGTCTTGACAACCGAAAATAACGTTAAAGATGTTAGGGATATGTACTAAAAGTCATGATTTTTGTGGAACTTAGTATTTAATTTTATTTATTAATAAAATTTGTCATTCCATTTTAGTGAGAATTTATGTATGCAATGTTTGTACTTGTAGCTTGATATTTATTAAATGTTGTGCTTTTGTATATTTTATTCTACATAGCAGATGATCAAGTGTGTAGAATTCGGCTTACACAAAAGATATAATCACTAGTTCTTGTGGAATCTAATCATCGGTTCTTGTGTATTTTATTAGACACATGCATTTAATGTTGGTCATTTTGATTCATATAAGAGAGATATCCTTTTGTGGGTCAACAAACTCGGTCAATTGAATTATTGCATTACGTATATGATGAATATGAATTATTGGCATAATCCATGTCCTGGCATAGGGATTGATCATACCCCCTTAGGAAGCTTATAAGTTTTGATTATGTCAAACCCTACGTGTGGATTTTGTATTCACCATGTCAAATAAGTTAAGTCCTTTCTCAAGAAATTTTTCAACATGGTGATTAATTATGGTTGTTAGTAATTTATTTTAATCGACGGGTATGTGCAATCTTGACACGGCGATAAAATTGAACATTTCATAATATGGAGCTTGAAATATAATTTTGAGATAAAGGTGGAAGTGCAATTTCGATGTGCAATCTTAACGCAGGAGAAAATTGAACATTTCATGACATGGAGCTTGAAATGTAATTTTGAGATAAAGGTGGAAGTGCAATTATAATTCTTTAGTGGTATGATTTATAATTTACGAAAATAGGAATCTAATTCGGGTTTTCCTAATTCCAAAGTAACTCCAATTCTTATTAACTCCTTGAGATCCCTTTCGTAGCCTGTATATGTGTGCCTTCGCAGCTCTGAGTTGACATTCACTTTAGGAAAAAAAACATAATTTCATATAGAGAGAGCGAAGGTAGGTCACCTATTAGAGCCTACCCTCTATTCATGTGATCAGGCACATGAAGGAATATGACAGAAGATCATGAGGTCCTATCGAGTTTGTGATCGTTGATCGTTTTACTTTAGATTTCTTCTTTGAGTTTAGACGAGACCATTTTTACTAACATTGCGAAAATTGCACTGCAATTTTTAATGCCCACCTTTGCCACGGGTTTTTCCAAGTTTAGTTACATAGTTCCAAAGCGGATTGCTATCCTTAACATTAAAAGATGTGCTACAAGCACCCGTGGAAGAAGACATGATGTCCTATAACCATTGATATATATATAGAGAGAGACACACACACATATATATAACCAGCAATCAACACACCAACATAGGCGGAAAGGAAAAAGAGTGTGTTTAACGTAGTTCAATAGCGAGAGGGACTAGCTGAGAGAGCAAGAAAGGTATAGAAGTATAGAAACAGAGATCACACCTGTCGGAAGTCGAATCTTACTTGCAGGAGATTGCCGACGATCGTCAAGATGTAATGTGGAGAGGGAGGGAGTTCTGTGAATGGTTTAGTGTTTGATTGTACGTATAAACATTGCTTTTCCCTTTCTTATAATTTTTTCCAAATAGTTTGCTAATATTACATTGTTGCCACTTAAAATAACTTTTTAAAATTATGAAACGTACCTTGCAGTGTCTCATGCGCGTCCCAGGCTTTTTTCCCACAAAAAAATTCATAAAATCAATTAGACACGCTACGTGGCGGATCCCAATTGTATTTTGGCCTGGCCCTGGCGTATTTGTGTCCCATACGTGTCCAACACAGATATAGGGATCTAGCAGGTGTGTTGGGGCCGCTTCATAAGTTTCCTATTTGTGGGCCCCTCATCTTCTCTCTGTGCAAAATATTTTAGGGAAATTTCCAGGACTATCATCATCCACCAGCTCAAAGAGCCACTGTCCAATCACCAGCGCTGTGAACCATTGCCACCCACATGAAAGCCACTCTTTCTCCCTATCTCAAGCACATCACCCCTCTCAAATCAGCTTTTTGTGAACCACCAACCCTTCCCAACCATTGTTAGTTGGTCCTGTTCATTGTGGTGGTTATACTTGCTGGAGCAAGTTCTCACCAGTGCTAAAATCCCCCGGCAACAGTTTTTTTTTAATATTATAATTGTTGCACTCGAATTTTAAGTGTGTTAGAATGAAACCTAGCACCGAGAGCAGATACGTTGCCCAATATCTTTAGTTACGATTCTTGGTGTGGGAGGAGGTTGAATTTATCTGACAACCATGTAGTGATTCTCACTCTAAAAGATAGACAAGGTACATAATTAATAATCAAAAAAAAGGGACACAAGTTACTTCACCTTCACAAGGAATACAAAGAAAAGATATTGTGCAAAAATTAGTTCTTTCTAATACAATACATATCCTACACAAACCTCTCTTCAATGATGGGGTGGGACGTTTGGTTGTGGGGATTGGAAAGGACACTTGTCTTTGCATCAAGGCAAGGGTGTTTTTGGAATTTAAAGACTCAATTCAAAATATGAAAAGATTGTGTTAAGAGCTTTAGCAGTGACTTAATAATGGGAATATCCGTTATGCATTGTCAGAAAGTGAGGGAGTACAATGTACTCTCAGTACCCACTGATAAGGTCTCTAATTCTCAGAAATGTCAGGGAAGTCTGTGTATTTCTCCTTTTCTATTTATAAAAGGCTTCAGAATGATAAAGACTAACTTATTACTAGAACTTTTAACTAATATCTTACTACTATGGAAACAAAAATATCTTTCTGATTAGTGCATCATCCTTTTACTTATGTTTGTATAGAGGAAGAATGAGCTTGGAATCATAAAACATTAAAATTGTTGAAATTTTTAAACATCTACATATAATACATTTCAGCAAGAATGAGCTCATTATCTAATTATTTAAATTTGTTTAACTTGTTTTAAAGTTGACTCATGCCATTAAATCTCTTTAATGAGTTTGACTACTAAGGTTTAATTGTCTCCATCAAAATAAATGGGCCTTGCTCACAAGACCTTGGGTCGCACCTTTATTATTTTCATGATCAACTTACCTCATATTCCTCAGAGCATGTGGACTATAAAATAACAAAACTAATGTAACTGAGCATTTGTATAACCACTTTTACAATGTACAGTACCTTTTCAGCAATAATTATGATCGATACTTGCTTTTGCATGCTGATATAACCTAGTCTTTTTTTTTCCTTGACATTTTTGTCATGAATTTTCAGAACTTCTTCAGATTATCACCAGGATTTTGCTTTGCTGATGGATTATCTTCATTGACTCTTTTAAGGCAAGGAATGAAGGATGGATCTGGTGATGGGTTTCTTGACTGGAATGTTATTGGTGCCTCTATTTGTTATTTAGCAGCTGAGGTTCTTATCTTATCTCATTTCAGCTTTTTGCATGGAATTCTTCTCCTAGTTATTGATAAGTTGCTAACAGACATGTTGCTGAGAGAACTAGTGTGGCTATTTTAAATCCTTAATTATTTTTGTCCATTTTAATAATGGTAACTTTCATTTTGAAATTGTGGGTGTACTCTGATTCAATTATTATTGTAAACCATGACAGGACATCGTTTATTATCTTTTAACACTTCCGCACAAACTAAGAGTCACCATTGAAGAGTGCTGGAGAAGTATGAAGAAGATCTTCCAAAGAAGTTCCAGTAGTTATACAAAACCTCTTTTGGAATCATCGTCAAAGAACAATGTTCTCGACCTTGATGAAGATGTAGATGTTTGGGAGGAAAGAAACAGGGTACTTTCGGGTTCTACTGACAATACTATTATCTACTTGCGTAATCTCCGGAAGGTATTATTTTTGTCTTTATAATCACTCTGTCTTCATGTTTCTTCACTCTTCCTGACTCAACTGCCCACCCATTCCCGGTGTACCCTGGGAATTACCACAGTACAAAAGTTGCTATTCATTTGTTAACTTTTTCAGTTAAAAAAGGAGAATGTTTTGGCTTTCTAGGAACAAATGGAGCGGGGAAAACTACAATCCTTTCAATGCTATCTGGTATCTAGCAAAATAATTTCCAAGAACTTAGTTCAATACTTAAGAGCACAAAATATTGGTCATTTTGGATGAGTTCCATTGATACATTGATGAAAGGGACCATCTCTCAACATAAATGTGATCTACATGTGATGGTAACTTGATTTGTAGTAATTATTCACTTTCATTCATTCATCCTCCTGTAGATATAGCATACCAGTTCCAAGGTTTTGTGGAGTTATTATAGTGCCTTTGTAGACTACTTTAGCTGATTAACTGATTTATGTCACCATTTTATGTTACCTGGATTTTGGTACTTGTATGTCAAACTGCAGAATTCATCTAATTCTCATGCCCAAGCATGGCCGAGT
>BRYF01000012.1:9417500-9420000 GCA_030159135.1 Actinidia polygama
ACCTGCTGCATGTCTATACTGTGGTGCGGCCAAAGAGGGAGTTGGGAATACCCTTCTTGAAGGGTAAGCACTATCTGCGTCTCAGGAACCCTCGCCATCCACAAACCACTTTGGTCACAGACAACCCAAACAAAAATATGTTTCTCAACAAGTTTGTCTGGGTGTCTAGAAAATGGGAGTTCCTGAGGCACAATGGCCTTTTGCTTGACAGTAAATATTTATTTATTGAGTCAGTAACCTTCATCCTTGTAAATTTTTATACTGATACTTGTTTTTGTTTTTGTACAGATTTCAACAAGCTCTTCAAGCATCGGTCTAAAGAGTGCAAGGCAACCATCGAAGTTGTCAACAACAGGCATGCCTCAAGGAAGGTAACTGACCTACTTGCTTATGAGCCAATCTACCAGCACGTGATCCCGCACAAGGCCGAAGAGCTCAGTAGGATCAGGCTCCCTGCCTTGCGCATCAAGGGCCGCATTCCTCAACGCGAAAGTGCCACTTGCCCGAGTTCGAGGTTGAGAGGAGGGCATAACTTCCAGATCCTCATCCTACACTTATTCGGACTCCTCATACAGCGAGGAAGAGGAAGCAATCATTCAGCTTGTGCTGAATAGAAGAAGGAACCGAGTGCTTTCAACGGCTGAACCCGACGTTCATGCCGAGCCTATCAACATCTCGAGCTCGGACAACAAGCATTTGGATGACCTTGCCTACAACCCACTCCAGCTCTCATGCGAGGTTGAGATAGCACACTCCTTTTGAGAAGGCGGCGACTCTGATGTAAGCTCAGGATTAGCCAACATGGCCCACGATTCAGGACTCTTAGCCAGAAGAAGTTTGCGCCAGCTGCCAATCCTCCTACCATAGCAACTCTCCCCATCAATCAGGTGCCACTACCAACCCTTGCTCTAGTCTTAGCACTAGCGCCCAGGTAGGGGTCGAACTGAGCTCATCGGAGCCACCCTTGCTGGACAAGCGCAAGGGGAAGCAGCTCATAGAGGGGTCCTCCAAGAAGGCAAAAAAGAAGAAAGGTGATGCTTTGCCTTTCTCCCCTCTTCCTCTATTCAGGATGAGCTATGGAAACCCGAGTTCTCCACCGCCGAGCTCAGCAAGCAGGTAATAGTGGCTGATTCTGCCAAGGACCACGACACTAACTTGGCTCTTGCTTAAGCAATCATACTACCAAAAGACATTGTCGATCTCACAAAAGAGGGCTCAGAGGAAATTAGGGACTTACTCGGGATGCAACAAGTTCATGTAATTATCTTGACCTCAGGTATTTTCAATTTGCATGTTTGCACTTCTAATACTTAACATTTTTCTTATTTTTGTTTTTAGAGCCTCCAGAGAGCTATGGCCATCTTAGACCACATGAAGCAGTCGGCCGAGTTGAAGAAGACAAAGAAAAAGGTGGACAACTTGGAATCTGAATTGAACAAGGCCAAACTCACACTGGCTACCACCGATCAACTTAAGGCAAACTTGGCTGTTATTGAGGAGGCCCGAGATGTCATCTATGCAACTGCTACCTAGGCTCAGAATGAGGCTGCTCCTACTTGAGCTCAGAGGGACAAGGCATCGAAGGATGTTGCCGAGCTTTAGGCAATAGTTTGTGGTCCTATCTATGAGCGGGTATTCAATAGGGGGATCAGCCGAGCAGGAGACAATTACGACAGGCAAGTTACCGAACTCTGCCCTGGGATTTTTATGGAGGGGTGATTTGCCTGCCTTATTGAGATCCGCATCCCCGAGGACAACCCAGCTTGGGCCAAGGCTGCTCTTGAAGCCGAGCTACCCGTTTTCGCTGATCCTACCTGGCTTCAACGAAGAGGAGTACATGAACCAGCCTACCGAGGAGGGCGGTGAAGAGGCTCTTGCAGATGAAGCTGCTGAGCCCACGGGAAAAGCTGCTGCAGAGGAAGTTGGGGAGGTTGAAACTCAGGATCCTGTCCCTGAGCTTTATTGTGTCTCTCTTGTATTTTGTTCTACACGTATTTGTAAAGAACTCTCTTTTGAACTTTGTGATAGAACTGCATTTTCAATTTATAGCTCGTTTACGTGAGACTTACTACTTTGTATGCTTTAATTTTTGTTCATTGTCTACATGCACTTAGGCAAATTTTGTGGGACAGAGTTCCGAGCTCGCACAGAGCTTGTCTAACTCTTCCTTGAATTTTTTGCTAAGTATATTTAGGCAAACCTCGAGGGATAGAGCTATGAACTCGCATAGAGTTTGGTTAACTCTTCTTTGAATTTTTTGCTAAGTGTACTTAGGCGAACCTCGAAGGATAGAGCTCGAAACTCGCATAGAGTTCGGCTAACTCTTCCTTAAATTTTTACTAAACATATTTGAGCAATATTCACATGACATAATTCGGAACTCACATAGAGTTCAGCTAACTCTTTATTGAAATTTCGGCAAAGTATATTTAGGCAAACCTCGAGGGACACAGCTCGAAACTCGCATAGAGTTCGGTTAACTCTTTTCGAAATTTTTGCT
>BRYF01000012.1:9430000-9437500 GCA_030159135.1 Actinidia polygama
AATTTAGAAAATTCTCTACCTTCTTGGATATCTGACCACCTAGGAGGGAAGTCTTATATGACTGGCGACGTAAACCAATCCCCCTCTTCGTCCCCTGAAGACTCCATTCACGGCAACATACCCGCCCACCCATATGGATACTTCTAATCTCGCAAAGGAGGTCAATATTATGACCCAAGGCGACCTAGACCAACTTAGGGAAACATACTCTTTTCCTCCTGGGGTCCAAACAAGGGTTCCTAGGGAGGGCGAGACAATTTTTTCTGCTTGCCCAAGCGAGGTGGCTTTTTATGAGGCCGCCTTTCCGGGTAGTTTAAAGTTCCCTATCCATCCTATCGTAAGGAGGATTTTGAGCCATTACAAAATCTGTCCCGCCCAACTTCCATCAATGCCTGGTGAAGTGTCATATGCTTGTTAGTTATTTGGCGATACTTCAAACACCACATGTCCTGCGACGAGTTTAGGTGCATGTACTCATTCAGCCCGCTACCAGAATCGAGATGGTACTACTTCAAGTCAAGGCCTGACAAGAACATATTGAGAGGAGCGCCGAGCAACGTGAAAGGATGGAAGAAGAGGTTCTTATTCACCTCAGGAGATGAATAGGAAATTTTTCCGAGCATGCCTTCGGGCGCAGGAATCCCGCGAGTTCCCAGATCTTGGGGTGTGCTAGGTAGGTCCCTCTGCTTTACTTTAATTTTATTTTTTATGTATTTCAGCTCGCCTTACTGACATTAATGATTATTTTAGAAAAACGAGTGAACAAGTTACCCGCCTTGTCCGAGATCGAGGCGAAGAGGATGACGAAGGTCCTCCACAAGATACACCCCGGAGGCTATTTTGAGGTTCCGAAGATCCTGTCTTCCAGGACTTTCCAGAAGTACTTCTCCCACGGACGTCTGGAGATCTCATATAGCGGTAGGGACAATACCCAATCTAAGGGAGGCAAAAGTACTTCGGGCGACGAGGGTGAGTCCCATCCCTCCCGAGGCGATCTTCTGTGCAATAGTCTTGTCAGAAGTGACTTCGTAGAATGCCTAGAGTTATTAGGGGGATATAGAGAGAATAGCTAGGAGGGCCTTTCCCGACACCCCGGATCTGACTCTACTCAAGTGGTTGAGGGGCAAACTCAGGGACCCTTTCTCAGATCTTTCGCTAAGGGATCCCTTATCGGGATTTTCGAGACCTAGCTCGAACTCTGAGTTGGAGTCTGGATCAGACTTAGGGCTGCCCCCTGAGCTTAGATCGGATGGTATTACCTTTTTAAGTTTTCTAAGTTTATTTCTTTCATCATCTGATGTACGTTTTGATCTTGCACCTATGTCTTCTTCGATTAGCCTGTCCACCCTCACCAAAAGGGTGGGAGAAAAGAAAGTCGCAACCAAGGACACGAGCTCGGGGGGTAGAGGCCACCCCACCCTTTACGGGGATCGTGATTCAAGAGAAGATGCCTAGGGATGGCGCTCACAACTCCTCGCCCACCGAGAAGGAGGATGTCTCTAAGGGCAAGGAGGCCATGTTGCTGCCCCCGCCCAAGAAGGCCAAATCCAGCAGGGGGCGAGTGACATAACTCGGCGACCACCAATGCCAGGAGAGGGTCCATCTAGGTCGCCGGGTCAAAACTTGGGCCTCGGGGCTTCATTGATGTCAAGCGCCCCGGTGGCGCAAAAGACACTTTCTGAGGTGATCTTGCCCGTCGACAAGGAGATGGTGGACCAATTCAGTACGGACGAACTGGTCACCAAGTCTTTCCATGCCCTTGGCCATGTACTTGGTAGTTTACGTTGTTCCATACTTGTAATTTTCTTTTTTTTGGGTGCTCACGTAGGGTGGTTTGTAGTAGGCGGTCGTGCTCGTTTCTACCCTCTCCCTTCAGAGCCAAGATCATCAGAATGATTATCATTTTTAGCTCGCCTGCACAGACTCGGCTGAACTCGGGATAGTTAATGCCCAAAACTGAGCTTTCAAGGCAGAGAATGACTTGGCCGAGATGAGTGAACAGGCGACAAAAACTGAAGCTGAGCTGACTGATCGGGAGATGAAGACTGAGGCCGAGCTGAAGGATAAATCTGAGGCTATGGCGCAGTTGGATGCCGAGGTGGCTGAGCTTATTAAACAGCTGGCCCTAGCCAAAAAGCTTGCCATTGACAAGTTCAGATCCTCAGCCAATTTCAAGGATGCAGTTACAGATGTTGTTATCACATATTTCGGCGAGGGGTTTGAATTCTACAAGAGGCAGCTTGCTCGCCATCACCCTAATCTTGGCCTCGATTTGGCGAGTATGGAGATGGACGTTGATTTGGCCGAGGAGGAAGAGGTGGCAAGGGCTGGAGAAAAGGGAGAGGAGAATGAGCGTGATGCTGATCCCACTCCTTAAAATTTGTATATAAATATATATATATATATATATTTATTATTTTTTATAATTGGCAATCTGCCATCCTTGTAATCCCCTCAATATCAATGAATCGACGGTTTTTCAATATTGATATTTTTCCTATCAATACAATTTTGTTCCGCATCTCACATTGGCGATCATAAATTCGAGAGATGGTGAGGCGATTAATAGGCGATCAATCATTAAGCATCTCTGCTTTGGCGACATCATGTATGGTGATCAAGATGCTTTCGCTTTATAATGCACTGGTAGTCTTGATGTTGGCGACGTTTTGTATGATGATCAAGATGCCTCCGTCATTTTATAACTAACTGGCGGTCTTGATGTTGGAGACATCCATAATGGCGATCAAAATGTAGTGATGACAGTCAAGCTTGGCGACATAATAAGGCGAAATAGAAATAATTTTATTCTTAACTTTGGCGTTTTATTATAAGAAATTCATGAAAAAATACCATGGCGACCGTAAGATTTACTTGTAGTATTTCTTCAAGTGTTCAGTGTTTAAAGGGTGAGGAAGTGTCTTCCCGTTCATGTCTTCCAACTAATATGTCTCTGGTCGGGATACCTTGACAACTTTGTAAGGGCCTTCCCATGTTGGACCGAGTTTTCCTACGTTTGGACCGAGTCTCCTCTCCCTTCTCTCCAGCCCTCGCCATCACCCTAATCTTGGCCTCGATTTGGCGAGTATGGAGATGGACGTTGATTTGGCCGAGGAGGAAGAGGTGGCAAGGGCTGGAGAAAAGGGAGAGGAGAATGAGCGTGATGCTGATCCCACTCCTTAAAATTTGTATATAAATATATATATATATATATATATATTTATTTATTATTTTTTATAATTGGCAATCTGCCATCCTTGTAATCCCCTCAATATCAATGAATCGACAGTTTTTCAATATTGATATTTTTCCTATCAATACAATTTTGTTCCGCATCTCACATTGGCGATCATAAATTCGAGAGATGGTGAGGCGATTAATAGGCGATCAATCATTAAGCATTTCTGCTTTGGCGACATCATGTATGGTGATCAAGCTGCTTTCGCTTTATAATGCACTGGTAGTCTTGATGTTGGCGACGTTTTGTATGGCGATCAAGATGCCTCCGTCATTTTATAACTAACTGGCGGTCTTGATGTTGGCGACATCCATAATGGCGATCAAAATGTAGTGATGACAGTCAAGCTTGGCGACATAATAAGGCGAAATAGAAATAATTTTATTCTTAACTTTGGCGTTTTATTATAAGAAATTCAGGAAAAACACCATGGCGACCATAAGATTTACTTGTAGTATTTCTTCAAGTGTTCAGTGTTTTAAGGGTAAGGAAGTGTCTTCCCGTTCATGTCTTCCAGCCAATATGTCTCTGGTCGGGATACCTTGACAACTTTGTAAGGGCCTTCCCATGTTGGACCGAGTTTTCCTACGTTTGGACCGAGTCTCCTCTCCCTTCTCTCCAGCCCTCGCCATCACCCTAATCTTGGCCTCGATTTGGCGAGTATGGAGATGGACGTTGATTTGGCCGAGGAGGAAGAGGTGGCAAGGGTTGGAGAGAAGGGAGAGGAGAATGAGCGTGATGCTGATCCCACTCCTTAAAATTTGTATATAAATATATATATATATATATTTATTTATTTATTATTTTTTATAATTGGCAATCTGCCATCCTTGTAATCCCCTCAATATCAATGAATCGACAGTTTTTCAATATTGATATTTTTCCTATCAATACAATTTTGTTCCGCATCTCACATTGGCGATCATAAATTCGAGAGATGGTGAGGCGATTAATAAGCGATCAATCATTAAGCATTTCTGCTTTGGCGACATCATGTATGGTGATGAAGATGCTTTCGTTTTATAATGCATTGGTAGTCTTGATGTTGGCGACATTTTGTATGGCGATCAAGATGCCTCCGTCATTTTATAACTAATTGGCGGTCTTGATGTTGGCGACATCCATAATGGCGATCAAAATGTAGTGATGACAGTCAAGCTTGACGAAATAATAAGGCGAAATAGAAATAATTTTATTCTTAACTTTGGCGTTTTATTATAAGAAATTCAGGAAAAACACCATGGCGACCATAAGATTTACTTGTAGTATTTCTTCAAGTGTTCAGTGTTTTAAGGGTGAGGAAGTGTCTTCCCGTTCATGTCTTCCAAGCAATATGTCTCTGATCGGGATACCTTGACAACTTTGTAAGGGCCTTCCCATGTTGGACCGAGTTTTCCTACGTTTGGTTCATTTATAGACAAGGTGACTTTTCATAGGACCAGATTGCCCAGCGAAAAAGACTTGTGCTTAACCCTCTGATTATAGCATCTGGGACTTGGTGTTTATAAGCTGTTTGGCGTACTTCAACCATTTCTCTTCTTTCATCAAGGAGATCTAGATTGAGTTTCAATTTAGTTTCGTTGTTCTCCTTGTTGAAATTTGAGGTTCTAAAGCTTGGCATTTCGATCTCGACAGGTATAACTGATTCTGTTCTACAGACCATAGAGTAAGGTGTCTCACCCGTTGGGATCCTTCTCGTCGTGTGATAGGCCCAAATTATGCTCGACAGGTCTTCTACCCATTCTCCTTTGGATTTTTCTAACTTTGTTTTTAAGTTTCTCAGGATGGTTTTGTTAGTACCTCTACTTGGCCATTTGATTCGGGATGCCCAGGCGAGGAGAAATGGTGCAAGATGGTAAGATCCGAGCAGAATTGTTTGAACATGTAATTGTCGAATTGCCCGACGTTGTCTGAGATGAGAACTTTTGGAATTACAAATCGGCAGATGATGTTCTTCCATATGAAATTCCTCGTGTTTTTCTCAGTGATCTTAGCGAGAGGTTCTGCCTCTATCCACTTGGTGAAATAATCGATGGCAACGATCAAGAACTTTCTTTGTAATGGAGCTTGGGGGCAATGGCCCGAGTATGTGGACTCCCCATTGGGCAAATGGCCATGGACTGGTCATTGGCACCATCTCGGTGTGAGGGAGGTGACTTACGGGGGCAAATCTCTGACACTTGTCACACATCTTTGTGTACGTCGCTGTATCAGGCTCCATTCCAGATCAGAAGTAGCCTTGTCTAATTACTTTTCTAACAAGCGATCTTGCTCTCCTGAATGATTTCCACATATACCTTCATGAATTTCTCTCATGACGTAATTTTCCTCTTCAGGTCGGAGACATCTTAGGAGAGGACCAGAAAATGACCTTTTGTATAAGATTTCATGGAGGATGCAAAATTTGGCTGACTTGTACTAGATCTGGAGAGCTTGTAACTTGTCTCGTGGTAACATTCCCGTTTAGAGATATGAAATGATGTCATCCATCCATGTTGGTCTAAAGTCTGTTGGACAGATTGACTTGGCGACCTCATTACTTGGGTTGGCTAAAAATTCCAGGGGTATGTTCCTTTCTGAGATAAAGTCAAAGGCTGAGGCAGGTTAGCCAAAGCATCGGCTTTCTTGTTTTCTTCTCTTGGGATTTAGTGAATTTTGAAATCTTTTATTTTCCCTGACATAGCCTTTACTTCATCTAGGTAGGCCATCATTCTGGTATCCTTAGCAAGGTAGTCTCCTTGGACTTGATTTACCACCAATTGGGAATCACTGAAGATGTCTAGAGAATCCACTCCCAAATTAGTTGCAATTCTGAGTTCGACGAGAAGAGCTTAATACTCGGCTTCATTATTGGTGGCGCTGAACCCTAGGCAGATGGCATATTCCATGTTCTCACCCGAGGGAGTTTTCAGGACAAGTCCCGTATCACATTCGTGCTGATTTGACGATTCATCTACAAACAATTTCCATCTGGCGAAGTCTTCATCTGGGTTCGGTTGTTCGGTGTCTCTACCTCGGAGACATTCCCGGGTTCCTAGGCGATGTCATATGTGAATTCAGCAATAAAATCGGCTAAGGCCTGACCTTTGATTGTCATTATTGGTTTATAATTAATGTGGAATTCACTGAGCTCGATAGACTGTTTGAGGAGTCTTCTTGAGGTTTTAGGTTGTTGGAGAATTTGTTTTAGCGGTTGATCGGTTATCACAGCAATTGGATTTGCCTGGAAATAGTGGCGAAGTTTCCTGGCGGCGATAAGGAGGGCGTAGGCGAGTTTTTTGATTTTCATATATCTAGTCTCGGCTCCCATTAGGGCTTTGCTGACATAATATATCGGTTTCTAAACCCCGTCTTCTTCTCGGATCAGTACAGCATTTACTGCTGTTGGCGAGATGGAGAGATATACGAATAATTCCTCACCCGTAACTGGAACGGTAAGAAATGGTGGTGAGCCAAGATACTCCTTAAGCTGCGAAAATGTTGTCTTCGATCTTTCGGTCCACAAGAAGGTCTGATTTTTTCTCAGGACTTGAAAGAATGAGAGACACTTGTCGTCTAATTTGGAGATGAATCTGTTAAGGAAGACAACTTACCTGGTCAATTGCTGCACCTCGTGGATATTTCTGGGCGAGCTCATGTTGAGAAGTGCCTGAATTTGTTCTGGTTTGCCTCGATTCCGCGTTTGGTGACCAAAAATTCAAAGAATTTTCTAGATGATACTCCGAAAATACACTTCGAATGATTCAACATCATCCGATGTTTTCATAGGATGCCAAATACTTCCTCCAGATGGGCAATGTGGTCGGCTTCCCTAAACTTTTGACTCGCATGTCGTCAATATATACTTCCATTGTCTTTTCAATCAATTCCTTGAACATTTTATTGACCAATTTCTGGTACGTCGCCACAACATTTTTTAATCCAAATGGCATGACTTTGTAGCAATATAACCCTCGCTTCGTGATGAAAGAAGTATTTTCCACGTCGGGAGAGAATATTCTGATTTGGTGATAACCGGAGAAGGCATCCATAAAACTTAGGAGCTCATGTTTGGACGTAGCATCAACTATCAGGTCAATTTTTGACAAAGGAAAACTGTCTTTTAGGCATGCCTTATTGAGGTCGGTGAAGTCAACGCTTACTCTCCATTTCTCCCCCTTCTTAGGGGCGACGACAACATTGGGGAGCCACTCCGGATAATGGGCTTCCTTGATGACGTTGGCTTTAATGAGCTTAGCCACTTCCTCTTCGATGACTTTTAG
>BRYF01000012.1:9467500-9480000 GCA_030159135.1 Actinidia polygama
ATCAAGCTCTTGTACGAATCTAAATGGTCCATGGGATCTGTTTTTCCCTCGTAGGTTCTAAGCTGATTAGGTAGCTTGAACTTGGAGGAAACCCTGGTTTCCAACACCCTCTCTGTGAACGGTGGCTCGGTCTGCTTGATCAAAGCATCCACAGTTACTAGAGTGCCTGCCCCAGAATTGATTGTGTCAAGACAAGCGTCTAGATCTCTGATCGTTTGGGAGGTGGAAGTGCTTCGACGTCTAGGTGTCTGGTCGTTTCGGCAAGGAGATCTTCCTCTCCTGACTTCCCCACCTTCAACCTCATGAGCTTGGCTAAATTGGGACTCTGATGAGGCACTCCTTTCACGTCGGGGGCGAGGTGTAGGAGATCGATGTCGCCCAACTCGACCAGTGCCATGATGACTTTGGGATACTTCGTCGCCTAACCGACAAGGTGGGCGAGGAGGATTATTTTCAGGAGCCGGGATTGAAGGAATCTATGGTAGGTTAGCTGCGAGGAGCTGCAACAACCGGGCGTTATTCTCATTCATGACTCTCATCTACTCGGCCATATCGTATATCTCATGATGAAGGCCTTCTAGATCTGGAGTCTGACTAGTATTGGCCATCGAATAAGCTCTGTTGTCTAAATGACCGCTAACGCTTGGTCTAGGCAATAAACGACTATGCAGATGCATAGAAAGTTGAGAATTGTGTCATTCTCACAGACGGCGCCAAACTATTGTGGTAGAATTTTGGAGAGAGCAACCAATAGTCAAGCTACTCTTGATGGTGAGGTGATAACCTCGGAAAAGACTCGGGCAACCTGCGCAGCAGTGAACAAACGTTACCGGCGGGGGTGAGGCCGCTCAAAACCCCTGTGGCGTACGAATCAGACCAAGGTGATCAAAAGCTAAGCAATGGATAAGCGGAGCTATTTGTCTACCAGAGTAAAGATTTTGTACCTCATAATGGTGGGGGAGCGACCTTTATATAGATGGAGAATGGAGAGCCGTGTAAGAAAACTGTGGTGTAATCCCCGGACGGCTAAGTATGGAGTGTATCCCGGAGATATCAGAGATTTAACAGGGAGATTTGACATCTGGAGGACATCCCGTGATTGTAGGTGTCGTGATGAAAAGGATATCAGGTAGTTTCCTTGTGGAGATGGTCTTCTGCAAGACCATGTATCTCACCTTGCCCATACGTAATGTGAAGGCTGGCGAGGTCACGTTCATACTGATTACAGGCGATGGTATGATGGGCGAACAAGATTACTGGCGATGTGAAGAATGGCTGGTGACATGGATACGAGCGAACACAGCGAGATCGTGAAGATCTACCTGAAGGTGGACGATGTGGTCCCTTGGCGAAATACGAATTTACCCATCGTGCTTTCCTTGGTCAAGAGGATTCAGAGATGTCTTCCAGTCTGATGGAGAATGGCTAATTAGATTGTTCCATGACAGGCGGGGTGCGTGACCATCTTAGAACCTAATGGTTTACGTCATTTGGGGCAGCATGTTCGTCTTGGATATTGACCAGGCGAGATGACAAATTTTACCCCACATCAACAAGAAAAAATATGTGTTTTCTAAATTACATTTAATTAGGACCATAAATTTGCAAGAAAGTTTTAAAAAACTCCTGGTTCAGTTTGGCCATGCTATTTTTTGTGATTTTTTAGCTGCTTTGAGTTTTGAGTTTTTTTCAGTTTTAATAAAAAAAATATTATTTGATCAAAATTAAACCTTTTATATTTCTTTTGACAAGAAAAATCTAATAATATAAAAGTTTTGTTCAAATTTATGAAAAACATTTCTAAAGTCTAAGAAAAAAAAGTTAATTTGTCAAGTATTTTTTTTCGTGATTCTTTTAAATAAATAAAAATATTTACATAATGAGATTCTTTTCAATATATAGAACCAGAAATTATGTATGAAATTTTTATCAAACAATTAAAAAAAATTTACAAAAGCCGAAAAAATTCAAAACCCCTAAATTTTTTTAAAAATAACTAAGCGAAACTGGATTCCTTTTTCCTAGTTTGACCATGAGTCACAAAAAATAGTACTTGCCTAAACTAATCTTACCTTTTTAAGCAAAAATAACTTTGATTAATTAGAAATAAGTTGTTAAGAAAGGGTAGATTTGGTATTTAAATTGTTGTGAACCACTTTCCTGCCTATGAAAGTTAGAAATATATTGTCTACATCCATATGTCGCTTGTCCGAGCCTATTTACTTTCTTGCACTTCAAACATTCTTTTACGAAACAAACACATCAAAATATTTTGTTTTTCTTTCCATCATTTTCTACAACCCTAGCTAATCAAATGGGCTTTGGCCTAGGATCTTAGTAGGGTGGCCTCATAGCCTGACCACACAATGATGCTAACATGTAGACTAGCCCTCGCTCTATGGGTCCAAATAAAATTGTCCTTGTATGGAATTTGTTTAGGCTCAAGCCCAAAGTAACCAAACCATTATTTTGCATTGCTATGGTTTCAAAATTTGGTCCCAAAATTTTTTCAGAATTTAAAATAAATAATTTAAATTTACTATGTGGAATTCACACATTTAATTGAATTTGAATCTTTCATTTTGAATTTTATAAACTTTTATGAGTCAAAACTCTACTACCGTTATTTCGATGTCATAGAATTAAATGACTAGTGTGAAGTGGTGATTCTCAGACTTTGACCTATGCCCCAACCCTATAACAACCATCATGCCTCTCCAGAACAAGACCCAAAAATAAATATACAAAACTAATAAAAAAAAAGATAAAAAACATACAAAAAGAAATATGAGATTTAACCATGATAACAAGTTAAATCTTAGAATTTTTAACCCGTCACAATTTAAATAATTTGACAGTCTCTGTTTATTTATTTTGATAACACTTGGTAATTTCTGCTAAAACAATTAAGAATATGACGTTGCACAAACAAGAGCCCCTTAAAAACTTTAATCCCTACAAATAGGGCATATATTCAAGAACCCAAAGTTATTTGTTACTAAGGTTAGATTATGAGGTTATTTTTGTAGTTCCCAAAAAAGAGAAAGAAGAAAGAAGATTTTCCTTCATCCATCGCAGCCGCAGGAGAAAAGGTGAAAGGAAGAAATGGATGGAATGCAAGTAGCTCTTCCTGTACTGGGAATTGTAGCAGCTGCAGCTCTTACCTTCTATGCAGTCAGCTTTGCAGAGATTAGAGAGGTTGGTTCCTCTCTCTCTCTCACTAAAATTGGTAAGGTTATTTCAAAATAATAAAAGGGTTTTCATCTCTCCTCCTCTATTTGGGAACGACTGCAGGATGGATTGAAGGAGCGAGTGTTATAACAATTGCGTCCACAAAATTTTAAAAGAACCGTCATAATATACTAAAATTCATATAATTTTTACCGAGCTAGCCATCATCTAATTTTTGTAATCCATTGTTGATGAATTTTTGTAATCCATTGTTGATGAGGGAAGTGTAGTTGAGTATTTTATAGTATTATCCACTTTTTTATTGGTAAAATTTTAAGTAAATTAACCAATATATAGTTAGTTCAACCGGCTAGTTTCGTATACTATCAATTAGAGATGTAAGGAGTTTTCGCACCATTATGGAGGTCATTTTTTGGGTAGTTGTAGATTTCTATTCATGGACTTTCTAATGCGATGAATTGTCTAGTTTGATCATCAACGTAATTCTCGGTATTTATAAATAGTTACCTACCAGTTGACAATAAAAAAATTAAGCTACCAAAGTTAATTAGAATCATGGTTCGTCCCTACGCTCTAGCATTTTCTAATTGATTAAGTGATAGGACAATGTAAATGTTATTAATTATTAAATTGTATGTTTGAAATTGAGCAGAAATCATTGAGAGATTTGGATGAGTATGATGATGAAAATGGAGGAGGATTCAAGTTCTCCCTCAGCCCAAGAGAAAGGCGTGCGAGAAGAAATGCTGAAAGGAGACTCCAAGCCTTAATCATCTTTCATATCATTAAACCCTTTTTTTTTTAACTTGATTAATTTTTCACTTTTGTTTCATGCTTATCTTTAAATGCTAGTAAATTCTCAAGGTCGAAGCTATTGTCCTTCTTTTGTTACCTCAATGAAAACGAATTTATTATTTCCCCAAGTGTGATAAGTAGTGGCAGATTATATCAACCTATTTGGTGCCCAAGCTCCACAAAAGTGACTTTGCACGTCGACAATGGCCCGAAAGAGTCGGAATTATAAAGGAAAAAAACAAAAACAATAATCTACTCATGCCCTTGTTGTTGGTTTCATTGTTTCATTATGTTCACCTCTCCAGCTCGGTGGTGCCAAAACAACGGTTTACTTTCTAAAATTGTTGCCCGCCATTTTCCGTGGGAACACCAAGACAAGACCAATATCATATACAATCGATATCCGTAACAATAATTTGAAAATTAGACAGTTGAACGAACCAAAAAAGGCATTGGAAGTTTTTGTGTAGTGAAATAGGAAGGAACAATGCACAGATACTGAATTAAGTCTATAAGAGTAAAACTATATCTGGAGATATATCCAAATGATTCTTTGAAACTAAAGATGAAGCTCAATCGTACAGGGGTTAAAAAAGAAATCAGCCACAACCCTTGGGCGATTGTAAGGGAGTAGAATAAATCTAGTACCCAACGTGTTAAATCCGAATATTCTGCGGGAAGAAACCACTAGAACCGGGCAATTTAGTGAGGGATTGTACCTGTTTATGCTTTGCAAGGTTCCCAGGGAGTACACCAGGAAGGCTCCCAGCACCAGCGGTTTCTTCAGCTTTCTAAAAGCCGCCTTCTTAAAGAATAAAATCCACAATATTTGTTCCGGTGGACAACTTGAGTTATGAAGAACTACTTTCCAAACCCAATCCAACCGGAGGATTCTGCTTGAGATCCCCCGGGATGAACACGGGAAGCTGCTTTGAAGCAGTGTCCCTTTTGAATCTGGACTCCCGAGACAAGTTCAGCACCACCCTAACAAGGCCCTGTCTCGAAGAAGCTGAATTCTCATCTCTCAATCCATCCCGAACCGGGACACTCAACAGTGGTCCACCAAAGAAAATAGACTCCCCCGTGTACATCAGCTTCTCTGACTGCTGTAACGGCTCCTTCATGACAGATGATGACAAGGGTTCTGGAGGCAGAATAGCCAGCCTTCTATCGGAACTACCTATTTCAGCAGTATGGTTTGACACTTCTGTCAACCTGCTCCGTGCTTCTGAAGCTGATACAGGGACCGAAACATACCTTCCAGCTTCTTGGTCCCACACAACAGATGTCCTTTTCACCTCTCTCAGGAGATTAGTAGCGGGAGCAGGGAGCAATGATGGATCCCTAGCAGCAGTACTACCCCTTTGCATGATCTGTTCATCAAATCCAACGGAAGAATGGGGCAACGGGTGGTTGATGCGAGGCAAAGCAGCCTTTGAAGTCCGGGGTTGATCTTGGACAACAGCAGGTTTAGAACTAACAGCATTAAAATGGCTCAAACCATGAGCAGCCTGAGGGAGGGGATTTAGCGTAACCGCCTCGTGAGCATGACTTGGACTGCTGAAGCTACTAACGCTTTGAGAGCCCGTTTCATATTCATCCCGGCTACCTTGACTCAGACCAAACGAGCTTCTCAAAGGTGATAGTCTGAGTTCGTTCTGGGTGTCCTTAGTTACACCCATGTCAGTGCTCATACTGCTTACGACACTCTGGTTATCACTAGAGCTCAGTTCAGGATCGAGTATAGGACGATTATCAACAGGTCGTAATACGGATGAGGATGCCCTGGCTTTTGCTGCTGCTCTCACGGCTTCATTTGAATCTAACTTTGCAAGCTTCCAGGCACTTATCCGAATGGGCCTTTTAGTTACCTTGTTTCCTACTGCATCTGGGTCAACTGTTGACGGGATCATTCCAGGTTCCAAATGAGGTACTACCTCTTCCTGAAATAACCAGACCCAAAACAAGATATGTTCATCCCTCGTTCATTTGCTAGTTAGCACTTAGCTCATCTATAAACTACGCAAAAACAACAGATTACGCAAAGTGCATGGTTTCTAACCATGGTTCGTGTTTGCTCGCTAATACAGCATTCATCAACAAAAATATGTATGAATACATACAGATATAACGTGTTGTCGTATGTTTGCCTTTGCGTATAGACTGCGTTGCATGTGACAGGTTAAGTTTTAGGGAAAATGGTAATCTAACAATATCAATATGATAAAATCAGGCTGCAGCGAGAATTGGACAACATCTTTAGCAGTAAGAAGTTACGAATCACGAAATCATTTGGAGGTTAAATTAAGTGGATCTATATGTTTGATGTTTACCATTAAGATCCTCGATATCTTGGAGTAATCTAGCTTGCCAACTAGAATTAAAAAATGAAAGAGAATTTCCAACAAGAATACTACGTATTTTTCTTTTTGAAACAATCTAACATGAATCAGGGCATTAAGGTGGTCAGTGGTCTTCCTTTTAGCAACTCCCAGTTGAGCAGGAGCCCAGCTAAGGTTCTGACTTCAGACACGTGTGGACCAAACCATGGCCCATATTCGTTTTTCTGGTGCTCAATAGTGTTTGCTTCTCATTTTGTATTTCACACAGAGAGATATAGAGATGAAAGTACAACCAAAAAGTAATACCTGATAATCAACAAATACCCTCGGAGGGGTGCACCATGCCCCCTTGTACTGCAGACCCAGAGAACTTCCACCGCTGAAGCCAGTTGTAGCAGACCCTGAAGGAGAATACAACAAAGTTGGCTGTTCTTCATCAACGGATGCTCCTGCAGGTGCCTCACTCATGGCTCTCATTGCCACAACATACTCATACGTTGTAATACCCTAATCCAATGAATCAACCAAAGAAAAAACAAAAAAAAAGGGAAAAGAAAAATTAAAAAAGAAAAGAAGATCCAAACCATTCAGATAGCTACTAAATATGCATCAGTTTTTCCATTTTTCTCTGATCATGTTTCATTTTATGCCATGCTCCATTTGGTATAAGAAATATAATCCAATCCTGGGTATATGTTTGGTGGGTGGTGGAGTAGGGAACAATTCCTCAACTGGTGGGCCACACATGTTTTTGATAGTCCAATTCCCCATCAATATCGAACCGGGCCTAAGAACTAAAACTTTTTGGTATTCTTTACAAAAAAAACTCGATACAAGGCTCAAATTCCTCCTGACGTGTCTGTTTCAAGAATCATATGAATCGTAAATTATGAATCGTAATATTCATCACCGATTCTATCCCGAAATAGGTACACTCATAGATTCATATTGATTTATGCATAAATCTTAATTGAAACACGAATCGCATTATGAATTGTCAGACAAACAGAAATGTGGACTTTACAACCAGAAAATCCAATCATAATAGTAATATGGAACTTCATGATTTCTTTCCAAGTCCACCATTCTCAGTGACCAAATGGAGCATTATGTAAAAAAAAAAAAGCATAGCCAGAGCCTCTGCACTGACCTTTCTAATCAGAAGCATATGGAAAAAGAAAAGTTCTCCCAAGGGTACACATGCCAGCAATGAAACTGCCGTGCAAAGAGCCTGCATCAAATTAATTCAATCGCTAGCATAAGAATTTAATGTCAACCAAGAATAATCAAGTTCCAGTTTTGGTCTATTGCATGTTTATATTGCGATATATCGTATACCACAACAGTTGCAAATGAAGCACGAGAGAAACCATTTCCTAGTCTATCAACTATTTCAGCCTCCATGCTTGTCTTATTAATAAAGCACCGCACCAGAACCGCAATGCCAACTCCGGCTTCAGTAAGAAGCTGAGAGAGAGAGAGAGAGAGATCTCATAGCAGTTTAAAAGATTTAGTTTATAGAAACTAGAAGTAAGCTCCAAAACATACCCAAATAACACTTATGGCCATAAGAGAAATGAAAGTTATGTAGTTTTTCCTTCCTACACAGTTGTTGAGCCACTGTGGTAATCAAATTAATGAAGTTAATTTCCATGGAAATATTTGAATATCTTCGATACCGAGGCCTGCAGATTACACTAGGAACAGTATAAGTATACCCGACAATGGTGACCAAATCCATCCACACATTTATCACAACTTCTACAGTGTTTGCTGAACTTGCGCACCTGCAGGACAGAAAGCATCCAGAGTAAATTTCAAGGCCAGCATAGGCAACAGTAGTACAATTCATTCGTGGGCATAAGGGGAATAGTCTCTCTCCCTCCCTTCCCGTTTACTTCTACACCCACCTAAAAGATGCGACAACAAGATACAAGACGAGCCAAATTCGAATTCCATGATGGCCAAATGTTTCAAACCTTGATGCCACTTGAAGTTTGCTCGATAGTTAACTTCAAGGCCCCGGGATTAGTCGAGGTGCGCACAAGCAAGCCCGGACACCCAGTTATCAAAAAAGAAGAAAAAAGAAACAAAGCAAGGAATATAAATATGATGAAATCTCTTTTGGGTTTCGTCCCATAAAATTTTTTTTGTCACTCTCTTATCATTTTGTGCTTCACTTGGGTTGCAATGCAGTGGGCAAATAAACATGCATGAATCCATATCGAAGAAAGACAAGCTAGCAGCTCCATAGTGGTAGAGCAGATCCACAACGGGATGATAGTGGTAAGGGCTGTAAGGCTATGAGGTGAAGCAAAAGAATGACGCCACTGATGTAGATTGGGATATTAAATGCCGCAATTGAGTAGAGCTGAAGAAGGTATGGAGTAAAGGCTAATACTACAATGCATATAAGGCTTGATAACGCGGTCTTGAGTTAGCTTCTCTTAGAAAAACAATTGAAATACAATTCCAGAGGTTTTATAACTTCAAGTTCAATGCATGGATGACTAAAGTGGAGAACCTTAATACAATTCTAGAAATTAAGACTGATTGTCAACAGGGGATATTTACTCCAGTAACATAAAAGTACCTCAGCCTCACACAATGTGCAGTACAATGCATCTTCATATGTGCCTTGTTGATCAGCCACTCCATCCCATTTGCAGCAATCTTCATGTACAAACACTGCACAGAAGACACCTCCATTGTGACAACATGTTCTATCGGGTGGTTCCGTCTGCATGTCAATTCTCCTCTCATCTCCTACTGAACTTTTCCTACTGGAGTTTACTCCTGCCAAGGAACCTCTAGAAGCCGATGATGGAGAAGAATGTGTTGCAGTTCCCAGTTCATCAAATTTTCTGGACTTTGCTGATGACTCAAGCTTTGAATTGCGTTTATACGTTAACTCGTAGTCAAATTTAGATATAATGCCTGGATCAGCAGGATTAATTGCAGTAGAACGCACATAAAGAATGAAAACAAGCAGTGCCTGCAATACCGCATAAACAGGAACACCATCACATATAGTATTCCAAATAAATCCAAACCATAGCATGATACTATTAACCAATTACATAATAACTTCATTCGCAGAAAAGGTTTTTCCAGGTAAAGTCTTTCGCTCTATAACTCCAGCAATCGTCAAATTTATCTTATCTATAGATAAGGCAAGAGAGAACCAAACCCTATCATTTTTTAATTCCTCTTCAATGGTCTGGAATATGTGCAATGAGCTCTGTTCAAGAAGAGACACAGGTTCTGACCAAAATCGGCCGCTAGGCCATTACAACCAGCTTCTTGTTTGTTTCCAGAAACCAGGATATAACCACAGCAGCTGAGGTTAATTTATACAGGTTTACCTATTTGTTTACTTATTAATTAATAAATTATGTTATATATTTTTTAATCTGGACTTCCTAACTGTTAAATGAACCTGTGGCTTCCCAGGAAGACATCCTAGTGGCCTACTGCAAGATGAATGAGAGTTGTATCTTTCTGAAGCAACTCCAGAGATTTAATGCCGTCCTTTTTACTATTTTCCGAAGAAAAAGTACCATACACTAAGGAAATATAGAACTTGGGCGTAGATATCTTGATTATTTTAGTGCTCTCTGTGAAGCGAAGTCCCACATCGCTTTGGAGTTGAAGTAATTTGCAGTATATAAGTGTAAGGGCACCCTTACTTCAATAGCTAGCTTTTGGGGTAAGTTCTACCCAAGCATTGTAACACTCGCAACATAAGACTTCCTCAGAACCACTTGTCAGATCAACTGTATTTTATCAACTGCTACTGAATAAACACTGAAAGAGTAAGCAATTATTCAAGTTCACGTACCACTGGAGAGTAAGTGGCAACCAAGACATACTCCTAAGTGTGGCCTCCAAGGAAAGGTGCAAAGAAAGCATAGAACGCAACAACCAACAAGCAAAACACGGTAATTGCGACAACCTACACAGGAAAAGAGCAAACTTTAATGAATAATCACCCACAAATGTAAAAACTTTAACCCAAAACTCCAAAAAACACTTGAATTCTCCAATTCTCCTGTCATTTAGATAAAATACTCCTGTCATTTAGATAAAATACATAACCAAAGATAGACACCTCAATATATGACATCATGTCATTTGTGGAACAATAAAAATCATTAGACGTGCCTATATCTAAACCAAGAATATGAAAGAAAAATGAATGGTAGTCAAGTGATGTTACGGCCACCATGAAGTTATCTTGATGACTGCATGGTGCACAGAAAATAGTTTCTACAAATTTTACCAAGTACCAGTGAGATCAACAGTTTCCATTTATCAGTATTACAAGTTACCAGAGAAGCCACTTTCATATCCGAATATGAAATGAGTGACCAGAGATAAAAAAAAATCATTATCAATACGACAGCATCGATAGGTGTTACCCAATCACATTATCATTTAATTGTAAAAGAATTCAACCAAAAAATAAGAAAACACAAATAAACAGAAAGCAAACGAAAATCTGATAAAAGAAAAATAATAATCGTGTGGCAATATATCAAGCAATGGCGAAATTAAAGGCTTCGATCGTAGGACCAACTTGAATCAACACCGGATTTACCAAATCTGGCTTGATTAGGAGGGCCTGCTAAGCAACCTAATCCAGATTTAGATAGAACAGAAACTGTCAAAGCCAAGTCTGGCCAGTCCATCATTTCAATCAAGAACATAAATTGAAAAAAAAACATTATCTTGATAAGTGGTAAATGCCTTTCCAATTGTTAGCTGAATGACAGGAGAAGCCTTCACACTTCTACCAAAATAGGAAGGGATAATATATCCTTTCTTTTTTTTTCCCTCAACTATCAATATAATAAACTAGTGGAAAAAACACAGAAGAAAATATAGGTCAAGGCTTGAAACAGAAAAAAGCAAGAACAGAGATACTACCAAAACCCTACAAATAGGGAAAAGCTACACTGATCGAAGCTTCCAGGACAGTTTAAACACCACACAAACAAAAACACACAGCAAATAAATAATAAGACACACGATTGAGCTGGCAAAAGCAACAAACTGGACAAAGAATTGATGCCCGGCCTGAGTGTAGCATTTCTCATATATGAAGCGATATATATTTCATTCATGTCATAATCCATCAAAGATGCAAAAGCAATTTCCTTACCCTTCTAATTTCTAAACGAAAATGCAAAAAAATAAAATAAAAAATGCAAGTAATGGAAGGAAAATCAATTACTTTCTTCATAATCCTAAGAAAAATGCTATATGTTACCGTTTCGTTATCAACGTCTAATAGCACCACTTATTTGAATACTCATGATTAGTTCATTATTTGGAAATAATCATCAAGGACATAACGTGAAGAAATAATATCTTACCATGTGAAATGATGATATGAAATGGTAACAAAAAACAGGTGATAAATAGAATTGTTCTAATCGTAATGAAAACTCGCAGCTGTAACTTATTTACAAAATGTGGTAAAAATTGACAGTACGATGAAGACATAGGTCAGTTAATTCCATATTGAAAAAGAAAGTTTACATATTGCAATAAACTGAATATCATTCACAACTGATAGTCTGATACACAACCCAAAAAAAAAAGCAGACTGAAATAAGAAAAATAGAAAACCAAACTTCATGTGTGTACAATTGCCTAACGACTCGCTCACATACACTCATAAACGGAAAGAAAACATATCACCAAGGCAAAATGCTGTTACAGTAACCCCAACAACATTTATAGTCAGTTGATAGTTGATACCAACAAAAAGAGTAGCTATTCCCCCTTTTCCATATTGAGCACCATATTGGGCATGATACTTCTATACCAACAACAAAAAAGATACATCTATACATTTGCACATGCATCAAGCAGCATGTCCCTCAAACAGAGTAAAGAAGCCCATTGGAAGCCTAAAACTACCTCTATGTGCTCCAAACATAGCAATAAATAATTTTAGTCTCTTGAAAAGGCCATGTGATAGTTTGAGGTTCTTTAGTTATAATGAAGATGGAAGACCACACCAAACCCCACTGGCCACTACAGTTTCTGACAATTGAAGAGACAACACCATGTTTTCTATATTTTAAAATTGGAATTGCACTCCCCCCTAATTGACTTATCAGTCAGATTTCCCCTGCATCAGCCAATTGGTATCAACATCAG
>BRYF01000012.1:9495000-9502500 GCA_030159135.1 Actinidia polygama
CAGTGTTATTTTGTAATTTTTGCTGCATTGATGATTATTATTGTGACTATACCAATTCAGTTTTTGACCGTGGATCAAATTTTCATTATAGGATTAAAATGGCATTTCATAGATCAAATTTTTACCTTAAAATGAAAATGGCGATACAAAAATTTATGCACAAGATTTGGAATTACTATTTTTTTACAAGGTTTTTAGCATGCCATTAGAGATGATTTTCTTAAGAGGATCTGTTATAATTTAATTTTCACAACTCATTTGGTATGCCGACGGAGTAATTCTTATTTGGCATAACATAAAACTATCAAAAATAATAGGTACACACTAAAAAATGTACATACCTAAGCACACCCTCTCACAAATACAGTGAGCCTTGCCCTAATTAGGATTTTAAAAATCATAATCAGGCGGACTCCGCTGTATTTGTGAGAGGGTTGTGTATTGTACACACCCAACAATGGTGTACCTATCATTGTTGTAAAACTATGTGTAAATTACAAACCACTCCCTAGGTTTTTGTCAAACACGGTCTCACCCTCATAGTTTTGATAATTACAAATTTCCCCTGTCACTTACCAGAGTTAATAGACCGAGTGAAATGACTAGCATACCCTTTACCCTTTCATGAAAGAAAATTTAAAAAAAATCAGCTTCTTTACTCTGTTTCTCCCTGTTTTCTCTCCCTCTTCTCTTTCTCCCTCTTTCTTTACCCAAAATCAAGAACACTACGATCTGAATATATATATATATATGCATATATATCATCTTTAGCAATTTAAAAAATATCAAATCCCTAACGAAAGATCTTTACAAATACATATACACCCCCATATATATAGACATTCCAAAATCAATCAAAACCCAAACCATATAACTTTGGGAAATTCTCTCTCTCTCTCTCTCTCTCACTCTCACTCACACACACACACACACCAATTTTCGAAGCAATTGAAGATTATTCGATGGTGAAATCGATCAATGATTGCTGGAAAAACATACTAAAGCAACCCCCTTCATCTGAATCCGAGAATCTCACGAAGCAGCAACCATTCGCAAATCGAAGTTGTGGGTTTCGATCAATTTGCTCGATAACGAGATTTCTCTGAATCAGCGAGTGATTGAGGTTCAAAGGACGAAATCGAGACTTCTTCCAAGGGGAAAGCGAAATTGAGATCGGCTTCTTCGAATGGGTTTGGTGATGGGGAGAGATTTGGGAATGATAGATTCTTAGAACTGTTGCGGAGGTTTTGAAAGACCCACCTTTTTCTGTTAAATCTGAGAGACTCACCTTCACCCTTCTAATTCAATTTCATAAATTCTTTGGTGAAATTAATGGTATTTTTTAGTAAAATTGATACTACTTTTTAGTTTTTCTTCAGGTTTCTTCCTCTAATTCATAAAGACAAGACAACAATCAGGGAGATGGGAGGACAATTTGGGTGGAGAAGAGAGACACGTTGCTCACGGTTGATAACAAATTTTGATGGTGAAAATAAATTAGTTTTGTGGGGGCAACTTTAATCTTGTGTAAAAATTAAACTATGAATTATAATTCATTACGATTTAATTCTTAAAAAATAGAGAATTATAAATGTTATGAGGAGTTAGTATTATTAATCCAATCTCATTATACTAAGAATCCAAATAGATTAGAATTGGATTGAGAGAAAAGCTGGTTGGGTTTTAGAGATGATTTGGAGCACATGTTTTAGAGATACATGTTAAATTATAGACTTACGTCTATCCATTGGAGAAGCCGTCGGTGAGAACAAAAACCAAAGTGACTTCGTTGATTAGGTTTGGAGTGAGCTATTTTCGTCAGTAGTTATGGTGTCAATAATCAACTACCCCATAGAACCACGAGTTCGTGTGGTCAATTTTTTGTTCCATAAATAATCACCCAATGTATGTTAGATTTGTAAAATTGATCAACTTTGTAACAAATCCGACTAAATAGTTGATTAATTTTGATAGAGAAATGAACCAACTATGCCTGGTTGAATTGACCAATACTCTTATGGAGAGGTCATGTGGGCAATCATTGTTTAAAGCAGAATTTAGCTGGTTGGGGGTGCTACCCTAGATATTGGATGACTTAAAGCTCAACGTTATGATTCAAACTGTTCATTTTCTACAACTTATCAATATTAATACACTTTTAACTCTCGATACTCATTATACTATTGCAACTCATTTGGAAATCAAAAATTCGAATCTTCCAATACACAAGTTCACCTCTCTAAACCATAGCCTCTAATAATAAGAAGAAGAACAGGCTTCTTGGAAGTCTTATTTTGGACTTCATCGGTGTAGTTCAAGCATTTTGGTCATATTTTGATTATTTAAACCGTTCATATTATAAATTTTATCGAAAAATTTAATACTGTAAAAAATTATATTGATCCGATATAGATAAATAGTTGATCAATATCAATTTCTATAAAACAAAATAGGTATAATATATGTGATATACTCATTTATTAAGTTATAAAATAGTACTGAACGGATACTAATTGTGTCCAATCGACATGGTTTTTAACTATACTGATTTTTACGATGAAGCGTATAATATGAATGATTTGAATCATTAAAATAAAGCCTAAAAACATGAACTGTAATGGTATAGTCTAAATCCCCAACTTCAGATAAGCTAGTTCCAAATAATAATAAAATCAGCTTGAATCTTGTGATAGACAAATTAATGCCTTCCTCAATGTAAAAGCTAGAATTTTGTTTCCAAGTCTACTATCATCGGACCCAACAAGAAACTTTGTGAAACAAACTCCCTTGAAAGTTCCACCAATGCAAGGCCAAACACTATGAGACTTTATATATCCAACCTAAAACCTTTTAAGGTATGGGTCATCCTAGGGTATGATATTTTTAAAAATGTCGGTAGAATAGTTTTGATTTTGATACCAAAACTTTATATAGAACCTAGAAACTTAAGTAAATACGTAAAAATGTCACAACATTATATAAAGTCATAACATATTTAACAGCGAAACAATATCGGATTTATACTTTAAGGTTGTATTTGGATCAAAATTTGATAAAATAAAAATAAATAGTGTTGCAAAAAGTAAGGTTTTTAACTTTATTTTTGAGCAACTTTGAGTTGAAATAGATGGGATTTTTATTAAACAAAGTGGGAATCACTTTTTCTCCATGAGAGCTTTCTAACGATATAAAGATTGTTCAAAATAGATAAGAGATGAATGATAAATTGCGCTTTGAAGTTAGCTAGTTAAACTAGCGAGAATGTAGTGAAAACACCAAATTCAACATTGATTAGAATACCCAATGTCAATAGAGTTGTATACTAATAAGTGTTAATATGGAATACGCAAGTGTGTGAGGTGAATGAGAACACATCACCAAACCACATGCCCACCAACGCTCGCTCGCCGAGCCTGTGGTCCATGGCACGGGCGTGAAATGTGAAGAGACGCCAGTTATGGGTATTTGTTGTCTAATTGTCTAACAAACACCAATTACAAGGTCATTACTAAGGGTTAATAACCTAGTAATGCGGTGTTATAATTGTATTTTTGAGAAAGAGATCATCATACACCGTTAGAGTTCTCTAGTGCGAAAAGTGCAGCGCTTGCCTTAAGGACATTGTGTGATACACGGACTCGGTTTGCGTATCTATTTTGTTTTTTAATTTCTTGTACCGCACTTAATTTATGATTGTAATTATATTTCTGTTATGTAATATATTCATATTCAATTTTAATAAAATTATTTCAATTTCAATTCTAATTCTGTATTGTTGTCCGTATAACAAATAGAAAATAAGAATTTATATTTCAACAATTCATTACTCCACTCAACACGACTTTTTCAAATCCCTCACTAACAAAATAAGAATCAAGAGCACCTTTAAATATGGTCCTTGTAGGTGATGGTTGGATTTGCTTATTACTTCTCACCTGAAAATCTTTCATGACTCGTGAGAAATGAGTCCATTCAAGAAACTGAGAAATCCCCAAAAACACCATAATATTGAAGTTTTCCATGGTAGTTGATGGTTTGATTTGCCTTTTTACAATTTTCTTACCTGAAAAGTCTATCATCATGAGTGAGTTCATGAAAAACGTTATCCAGCAGCATGGTTCAAAAGAAATATTTTTGGAGAGAAAGTCATTCTCAGTCTCATGTAGAACAATTAGCTTTGCCCCCTTTCCGAGGTATCAGGTTTGAGATATTATAGAGGCTATTAATTCTTGAGTTATATCAGTTTATATGGGCTTTACCTTAATTTTAATCGGTTTCTCTGCTAACGGATGGTATTATTTGTTCCCTAGATTAATCGGTCTTTGACCCTGATACGGAGTTATAAAAAAAATGTGGCACAATTAGACTTAGTTTAACCTAGAAGTTTTACTTATATATGTTTTGTCTGAAAAAATCCATTTTTTTTACTAGTTTGGCCAAGTTTTCTTTGGTTGGGTGGATGATTGTTTAGCATTTTTTTATTAGGGCCATTTGGCTTAGATTTTTTAGTACTAGCCAGTAGTTATATTTTGTTTATTCACTAGAAATTACCCGTGTCCACGGGCACTACGTAAACAAAAATTACCTCTTAAGCGAACTTGTTAGAGTTTTACAATCTAAAAAATAGATAAAATATAAATATCAAATAAAAGATACATTGCATGCATATACGAAGAGATATAATGTTACAAAATGAAGAATAAATTATAAAAAAAATGGACGTATAAAATTATTTCTCTTTCCCTCTTTTATTGTCCTTAGTGAATTTTTTAAAGCGATTAATCAATATTTTATATTTTTTTAATTTTTTTAATAAAAAATATAAAAATATAAAAAATATATAATTTAAGAGAACATTCACTAAAAATAAAAAATATATATTTTTATCTCCAAATTAAATTATTTTTTTATATTTTTAGACTCTTATTGTCAAAAGTTTGATGAAACAATAAAAAAAATATTAAATACAAAAAAATTAAAAAATAAAAGGGAAAGAAATGTTTTTTTTTTTTTTTTTGGTGGGTTTCACTAAAAAAATAATCCAATGGATAAAGCATATGTTAAACTTTAGAGGTTTTTGTCTATTGGGTCTCACACCTTTTGAGAAGAAGGAAGTGATAGTTTTAGGCAGGAAAAAATATTCTCAGGTGAAATCTCAGTCGTTAGATTCACTAAAATGGATTTCAACTGTAGATAGCAAAAGATAGATTTAGAATTCAAACTAAGTTCTGATTTGTATTATAGATAGCTAAAAAATTAGATGATTTTTTAGGCATCCTAATCAAGAAAAGTTAATTTTTTGTCTCATTTTTCTATAAGAGCACTTTTTTAGCTCATTTAATCCATTTAAAAAAAAATTGAAGACAAAACTAAATTTTGCTAAAATGGACAAAAATACCCTTATTACTTTGTACACAGTACACACCCAAAACATTTCTCCTTACACCCCATGTTTACACTACCACCACAATTTTTTTCTACACCCTAACTGCACCTACACTATTCCTGCCGACTGCTTGCTAGTGGCGGCCGACGACTTTTCGAGAGTTAGCCGACGACCTGAAATAGTAAAATTTAACTATTTGTGACCATCAAATTTTACTGTTAGTTAAATTTTATTGTTTTGAAAAGTGAACAATGCTCAAAATGACGAACAATAAAATTTAACTATTTTTTTTTGCAGTGGTGGTGGCTATAGTGGTGCTAAAAAAGATTAAAATTTCATTGTTACTATTTCAAAACAATAAAAATTAACTACCATAAATTTTACTATTTGGAATAATAAAACTTAACTATGAATTTTTAACTATTTTTTAACATAGCAAACTTCGAACAAATAAACTTAACTAAGACAAATAAACTTAATTTTTCAAATAAATAAATTTAACTGTTACAAAAATACATTTTGCCTTGTCACTGTTACAAAAATAAATTTTGCCTTGTTCAAAATAAAATTAACTCTAAACTTTTAATGATTTTTTCATTCACAAAAATTAAAAAATAATTTATTCACCATTGATGTTTTTCAAAAATAACACCAACATATAAGAAATAAACCCAAAAACCAAATTTTGTTCAAAGAGAGAAAGAGATTTGACATCTTTGGAGGCGGCCGATGGTGGTGGAAGGCCATGGAGGCGTTATAGATCTCAGATCTGAGATAGAGAAAGAGAGGGTGAAGGAAAGGCGGTGGTGGCGGCAATTACGACTACGATGTGATAGTAACGGCGACGAACACGGTGACACTGTGGTGGCTTATGGTGGTAGAAGGTCGTGGCGGCATTGTAGATCTCAAATCTGAGAGATAGATAGAGTGATTCGATAGTGATGGTGGAGGTGATGTTGCAGTTGCCGCTGGCAACGGCGAAGGCAGTGATGTCGCGGTGATAGGAACGTCGATGGCAGTGCGGCTATGGCGGCGATAGTGGTGTGGTTGTGGTAGATAAATAGTAAAAAGAGAAGGTATAGATAGACAGTGACTTACATATATTTTAATTTATTTTTTCTTTTCTTGTTCTTTTATAGGCTAGAGTATAAATGAGACAATATTGTTAGATAATAAAATTTTTATATATAAACCCTACTTTAATGAACCCTAACTCAAATATTTTTTAATTTAATAGGCTTTGCAATTTTATGCAATACTTAGTGAACTAATTGTTGGTTCAAGCCCAATACAATACTCTAACCCAATTTATTTTTTTTGTATAAACAAATGATAAGGCTATTTTAAGAATTAACGAACAACTAAGTCCCAACGGCACAAAATTTTTGTAAATAAACCTTAGTACTCAATGCTTTCTAGATGTATCTCAATTTTTATCATCATTATTTTAGTTCATGACGTACGTGGTAGTATTTGATTAACCTTAGCTCTGCGATCACATGTCCTAATTTGGCCAAGATAATTTACGTGAATTTTTTGCTAAAGAAAGCTCAATTTTTTCTTAATTTTTTTCATATGCCTAATTGATATTTTAGCCTCATTTTAATTGGGCTGTTTGGCCTACACAATTATGTCAACCCAGCAGTCCAATACCTCCATAAGTCCATAGGGCCCCATTCACACGAAAATACCCTTTTCTAGGGGTTCTTCCACTTTTAAGGGACAACATGTGTGTGCGTGCACGTGTAAGGGGGGGGGGGGGGGGAGAGAGAGAGAGAGAGAGAGATTAGATGGATAGTTACTGATCAATGGTGGGGTGACATATGGAAGGAGGGAATGAAATGATATAGGGAAGGAGGAAACTGGTACTTTGATGGACCGTAGTGGGATGGCGTGAGGGAAGGATGGAAAGCTGGAGGCAGAGAGTTGTTAAGGGAACAAGTGAGAGGCAGAAGTCGTGGAGAGGAAAGGGTTAGGCTGTTTTTATTTTGTACGAATATATAAACGCAACTGTTTAGAAAAGGGAATCACTAAGGTTAAAGAAAAGTAAGAAAAAATAAATAAATTTGAACCGTTAGATCTATTATTTTTTTCCTTTTATTTTCGATGAACCA
>BRYF01000012.1:9532500-9535000 GCA_030159135.1 Actinidia polygama
AGATTTTTCTTTTTTCTTTTTTCCTTTTTCCGTATAAATCCCTCAAAAATATCAGGTTTGGGCCCCATTTGAGATAAATTGTACTAGGTGGATTATTTCGTCTTTTAGTAAAAAAAAAATTATCGTTTCCAATTCAATTTTTCTACATGAATCGGAAAAGTAAGACTTCTCTGTCTCTCTATTGTTTTTTTTTCTTTGATAAAAAGAGACTACAATCTTAATTAATCCAAGGGGAGTTTTCGCAATAATGATTTGTTGTTATTTTGAACAATAATCATTATTGCCAAATGAATGAAAATAATCATTGCTGTCAAAAATCCATTTCTATTAATTAGAATTGTAGTATCTTTTGTAAAGAGAAATATGTTTACTTTTCTGATTTGTCCACGATAAACGAATCGGGGAGAAGAAAAAAAATATATATTAAAATTGTGTTTGGATTAAAAATTTAGTGTAGGAAACATAATAAAAAGAATAAAGACAAGTTGATAGATTTAATGGTTCAGATTCAATATTTTTTTTTTTACTTTTTTTTCCCAACAAATACGTCCGTCCATAAATTCGTGATCTAAATATAATGACGTCATAAGCATATGGCCAACGAAACCATTGCTTTAAGCGACATATTTTAAAAGGCCTAAAATTTTCTGTTAGAGCGACGTAAGTTCATAAAATTTGTTATAATTTTCTATTAAAGGATCCCACAATTAAAAGAATTTAAAAAGGCCCACTAACAAGGACAAAGTTAAAAAATAATCCTCTTAGAAACTAAGGGGTCGTTTGGCTGGCGGATATATTAGGGGGATAAGTTTTAGAGGAGATAACTTTTGGAAGGGGATAACTTTTAATTTTGTTTGGATAAAATTTAGAATGAGTGGATAAGGGTAGGGGATAAGGAAGAAAATACATATAGAGAAACAAAATATAAAATATTTAGATATGAAAAATATATATTTTGTTTCTATATATATATAAAAATAAAAATATACATTTTGTTTCTCTATATATATTTTTTTTCCTTATCCTCCACCCCTTATCCCCCGGATAACTTTTAGTTAGGGTTTAAGCCACCAAAAAATTATCCGTCTTTATCCACCTGCTGGTCTAAAAATTATCCGGGGGAAAAAGTTATCCGTCAGCCAAATATCCGGGGGAAAAAGTTATTCGGGGGGAAAAATTATCCCCCCTCCTTATCCCCTTGCCAAACGAGCCCTAAAATTTATCCCAATTCAGACCTAAACATTACGAATGACCCAAACCCGACCCAGACCAAATGGCCCACAGGACTGTTAAATGTGACATTGAAGTGCCCATGAGAGAGTTGAGAATCTAATGCCTCATGGTATGTATATGATTAGGATAAGCATGAACCAAAGGCCTTTTGTCCACCAGTGTCGGCGGCTTTCACACCACCGATTTATTTTTATTTTTATTTTTTATTTTTTATTTTTTATTTTTATTTTTTATTTTTATTTTTATTTTTATTTTAAATTTTTCCATAAGACTTGAATCATGGTCTGGGTCAACCAAAGTTGGGACCATATTGTCACATTTTGTGATGATATTATTACATCCCCCATGACGTCATCTCTAGAAATGGTCGGTCAATCATCAAAATCAAATCAGCACTGTGAACTATAAAGACGTTGGAATATGTAAATTCCATGGTCACACATATGTTATATGTATGGCAGCTAATTTGACTGAGCACATCTCTAATGGGTGGTCTCTAAATTTGTATTTAAGTGTGAAAAATAGAAAAATTAAATGTTTGTTAATTTAGATAATTAATGAGTGCTTCAATAGAATAGTTAAAATGTGTATTAAGTGTATCTCGAATTAACCCACTTAAATGTGTTCAAACTAGAGATAGAGCGTACAAAATGATTGATGTAGTTTTTAAGGTGCAGTTTCAAGATAGAAAAAGATAGAAACTCCAACATTTAAGCTATAGTTTGTGTTTGTTTGTAGTTGAATTTATGTTAAAAGTCAGATATTCAAAAGTAGAAATTAAAAGGTATCAAAATAGAATATCTAAAAAATAAATTTTATAAAACTGTGACAAGCGTTTGTTGTAGCTTTTGCTTTTGCATATAGAAAAATAACAAAAGAGAGTTTATATTTTGCGACGTTCCCAAATGAAATAATGAATTAATAATATGGGACGGAGGGAGTAACATAGAACTTTAATGTTCATTTTAATGTGAGTAATGTCATACAAACAAGAAAAACATACAAAAAAGTCATACCTAAAGATGTGACAGCGTTGTAAATTTATCATTTAAAATAAAAATCATTACTTTTTAATTACGAAAATGTCACTGTCAAATCATTTTGTGATAATATTTATATTCTATATAATAGCATTTTTCTTTTAATGTGTATGTAGGACTAGTTGACCATGCCACAATTTAGGATAGAAGTGTCAAACTTGTCGTGTCAATCGGTTCATTTATTTTCGTGTTTTGTGCCATGTCATACCCATTTTAATTGTGCCGTG
>BRYF01000012.1:9547500-9552500 GCA_030159135.1 Actinidia polygama
ACCCCAAATGCACATCTGGGTGAGGTGGTGCATTTGGATTGGCTGACATAACTGGGTGGACCCCACACCCAGCCAATCCAAATGCACCACCTCACCCAGGTGTGCATTTGGGGTGCAACATTGGGGTACCCATAGCACTACTCTAGGTTTTATGTCACATTAGCTGGATAATGATCCAGAATAACCTAAATCTACCGCTTGCAAGGCCCAATTTGCCATGTGAAGAGAGAGAAAGAGAGAGATGCAGGTCAGCACCAACGATTCATGAAAACAAAAGGTTCTACTAGTATAGAAGAACATGCCAATATGGGTAAGGTAAAACTTAGGGCTTCATAGTTTGGCTTTCTAACTAGTGAAAAAATTGTCACAGCTGCACTCTACGTGTCACTGATCTGTCATCAATAAAAAGCCGCCAGTCTAGCTACCAGTAAACAACACACTTGAAACAGATTTCATAAGGTTCTTCTTATGCCTAAATTTCGTGAAATTCTATCATCCCTCTTAAATCATAAATGATCCCAATAAGTTCTGATAATATCCTAACTGGAAACTTAAAAGCCCTTATATGTTATGCCTAACTTGTCAGGAACGGGGCACTTTGAAAAGCATGTTCAGGAAACTCGTCCAATACACATTTATTAACCAAGTTTACATGATTCTAACTGTCACCTTCCTGTAAGAACTTCAATGTATAAACACGTTATTAGACAAATGTTTCAAGGGGCACGGCCGTTGTACCCTACAAGTATCCTAACTTTTAAGACTCTTTACTCCAAACTATCCTCCTCAAAATAACAGCACAGAAGACCTTTAATATGCAAATCCTGAGATTATTGTTCAGGCACGAAAAATTATGATAATCCCACCTCATCGAACAGTGTGCATTAATGGGAAGTCAAAAAAATGAACCAGCAATTATGAAGTGATCTTTAATGACGTAACTCCTGAAATTAGCGAAGAGCATATAGAACTAAGCCCTAATTATTACCATGAAGGGCAATCTTTAACACCACACAATGCAGCTACTGCAGCTTCTTTATTCTAAATGGACTGAAGAGGTGATCTTGACCTTTCCAAAGGTCCCTACCCCTACATCTAAACTAGTCTTACGCAAAGAAGGGTATCACTGATATGGAGACTGCAATTGATTAATTTCAAACCACCTCACAATTCTTCACAATATACTCCAATAATGCCAGTTCAAGAAATTTGGAGTATGAGATAAACCCACTTGGATAAAACTATCAAACTAGTTCTGTTACTGCTCAACACATTGTAGTCTACTAATTCACTGCTGCAACTTCAGTGCATTCAATCAAAAGATGTTTGAGCATTTTGGCCTGACTTACCAAAATTTTCTCTCCACTCATGGGGCAGAAGCCTAATGAAATTATACCAAAAGCAAATCTTGCGCCAAATTTGGTTCCAGTTTTGGCAAAGGCAACTCGGCAAAACATAAATTATGATCACAAGATACTTTTTGGAGAGTGAATCTAATGGGCAGAAATTGATATGGAAAATATTTCCAATTTTTTTTTTAACATTTTGACACCGTAACAAGCAAAAAATTGACTCCGGCATTGCCATAATAGCTCTAAGCTCTAACTTTCATCTTCTCCCATCAATGACCGTAAATGATATTAATATTTCGAACAAGTAACACAGTTTAAATCTCAACTAAATGACAATTTCAAAGCTATCAATCAAACACACATTACGTGCTCCAAATTCAAAACATCAGTACACAATCACAGACCTATACAATTATACAAAACAATCAAAGAATCAAGAATAAAAAATTGTTATATACAATCATGAAAAATTAGCAACTCTAAATATAATTCTTGTCATTTTGGTACCAGTTAAAGTAACACCATCAGCCCTAACAAACCTCGATTTCCGAAACAAGCTCGCAACCTCCGCGTCCCCGCACGCCTCCACCGCAACCACGCACGCGCCTCCGGCCCTCACCGTGCGCACCATCTCCGTCGCGTACCGCCGCAGAAACAACGCCCGATCGAACTGCACGCTGAACCCTAGAACGAACACCCCGTCGAAGAACGGCAAGTTGTGGGGGTCGGCGAGTCGACGAGCTCGACGCCGGTGACGTCCTTAAGGCCGATCTGTTTCCATGACCTCCTGGCCGGCGCAAGCCGACAAGCATAGGACTCTGGACCGGTTGTTGAGGTGATTTAGGGTTTGGAGGTCATGGAAGAGAGAGGAGAAGAAACTGACCTTGTTGAGCCAGTCTTTGGAGGACCAGAGCTTTTTGTTTTTCTTGTGGATGGAGGTGAGAGAGCGATGGGAGAAATCTCAGGTGGATTTTGGGAATTTGTGGTGGGGCTTAGGGTTCAATTTTTGGGAATGCAGGTTTCGGGAGTATGGAGGAAGAAGAAGAGGAAGAGGAGGGTGACGGTGGCTATGGTGATCGATATAAACATAGGAATAATGATTGGTACACACTTTTATGTACAAGACACTCATTTTGTTCTTTTATAAATAAATAAATAAGTCGGACACACCCTAATTAAGAATTTTAGAAAAGTGTGAAAACTCTAATTAAGATAGGTCCCACTTATTTTATGAGAAGACAAAAATAAATGTGTCTTGTACATACTAAAAAGTAGTTGTGGACCTATTACTACTCAAAAGATAGCCTGATCAGAAAAATTTGCATGTGGCTTTCCATTTTATTCTGCGTTCTCAAGGTTTTGTTTTAGAAAGAGATTGCGATGCACAGAGAAGCGCTAGATTTTCTAGGGGTGGTGGTGATCGCCATTGTTGAGGAACGTACCAGATTCTAGATTTGTCCGTGGGAGGAGAGAGGTTGATATGGATAGGAGCACAACAGCGCCGTTTTGATCATGACCACTTATTTGGTATCGAGGTGGTTAATTCTTGTCTCAGCTGAGGTGCGTATATGCAACAATTGAGCGGTATATTGTAAAGGGTCCGGCTATCGAATGCCATTAGGTGGTCAATAAGTAGTGCAAAATGATAAAAAAAATTTATTTTTAATGTATTTTTTATACTTTTTAATATACTTTCATATATTTTTATATATTTTTTTATATTTTTCTATATACGTTTCACACATTTTATATACATTATTGACAGCCTATTGAGCTATTTTTTACATTTTCCTATTCAAAAACTTTGTTTGGTTTGGAATTCTAATCCTGTCTAGGACTAGATCCGTACAGAGCAAACAAACTTATTAATCTTATTTCCCCGGTTGAACACATAGTAGACAATCCTACTAAGGCTGCCCAGTATGTCTTAGGTAAAATTTTCTGTTAAATGTAATCAGATTTTTCATTCTTGAGAATCAGAAAAGTTATGCAACTTTTATGAAAAAGTTCATTACAAATGAAAAAATTTAAAAACTAAAATTTAAAAACTAAAACAATTTAGGTTAGTTCAAACTGAATTTTAATTTTTTATTGTCGCCTATTAACAGTACTATTAACCCAATCCGTCTAGATTGGATACAATCTAGGAATAAGAGTCTCATCTCTCCCATGTCTTTCCCATGGGAAAAGTTTAGTCCCCCGTAAACCCAACACCAACACCAACACCAACACCAACACCAAATTATCTATCTTGCCAGTGTCTACGCCGTGCCCGACTAAGTTCGTGTCGTGATGTGGCGTGCCAAACTAAGTCAACTATCGTGTCTTGCATGTGTCGTGCTCAGCTTTGACCGTGTCATGCCAAACCAAATATCTTGCCGTACTCCACCATTTTCGCGCCCCGTGCCCGCTCAGACCATGTTGTGCTGTGCCCAACTTATACTGTGCACATGCTGGATTTTTTCGTGCCGAGCCAGGCCGGCAAGGCACATTTGACATCTCTGTCGGGCCAGGTTGGCAAGGCACATTTGACATCTCTAATTATACACATAGAACTTCAACATAATTTGATAGATATCTACCATTGATCTATATCTGATTAACATAAATTTTTTTATGATATTAATTTTTTTTGATGAGATTTACTATCAAACGATTTTGATTATCAAAATAGACTTAAAACAGAGTGTAAAATACTTGTGCACTCCATTTTAGAAGCCGGATTCTTGTTGAAATTATAACTTTTTTAACATTACCTGTCATCTAGTTGAGCATTGCTATACATCATTCTCGATGTGTTGACCACAACCCAGTCACACTAACATTAGGGCATAATTACAACTTGCTCTAAGAGTACTAAATAATTTATTTGGCCCTAGTTTTACCTACTTTTAAAAATATTATCCACTTAAAAATTCAAACTATATAAATATAAATTTTAAAACTATGCCTTTTTTTTTATAACTATCATTAGGAAGAAAAATACGTAACAAAACTAAAACTATTCTTTATATATAAGACACAAATTATTTTGAATCTTCCAATTATATCTCATTATTTAAGGTTAGAATCCATTTTAGTTAATTCAATAGTTAAAATTTCACCCTAAGACTATTTTTTCACCCCAAAAATATCACTTTATTCTTCTCAAATATGTGAGGTCCACATTTGTTGTGATTCAATGGCCAAACAAAACTCTAAAATAGAGTATATATTTTATCTATTAAATTATTTTATTAATGGGACCCTTGCCAAAAAAACTAAAACACTCATTTCTTTCTCCATCATTTCTTTCAAATTAGCAACACTTTTTTTAAATCATTATATTTTTTAATTTGTTCTCTATTTTGTAATAATGTATCTCTTCGTATATACATACAATGTAACACTCATCTGACATTTATATATTATCTGTTTTATAAGTTGTAAAATTCTAACGAATACACATGAGAGTTTTTTTTTTTTTTGATATAATACCCGTGAGTACAGACAATTACTAATTTTTTATATTGAAAATAAAAAGAAAAAATAAAGGAAGCAAAGCTTGATAATGAATATGACATCTTCCAAGACTAGTGGATAGAATAACATCATATCTTACATACCAAGACTAATCGAACCCAAGTTACATGAACATGGAGTTCGTGT
>BRYF01000012.1:9567500-9570000 GCA_030159135.1 Actinidia polygama
ATGTAGTTAAAAGTCGTTAAAAAAAAAAATGCAGCCATGATATTTCAAAGATAAATATAAAAAAAATTATATAATACTTTTTACTTAACTCTTAGAGGTGTACATCATTTTACACGAGTGATTTATGTAGGGCCAAGGCATCCAATTTAGTAAATCCATCCAATCATGTCCAATGGTTAATTTAACCATACCTGTCCAAAATCAAGGAACTCAAAAAAGGCAATATTTATCTTACATAAATCCTAAGTAACATAGTTAAAAGTAATCAACAACTGCAGTAAAAGCAAAATATGTATTTTTTTATATTTACCTACTTACATGTGATGATCAAGGACGAATGGAAGGACTAGTTCGAAACCTGCAAAAGAGAACTTGGATATTGTCTCGTCCGTTGGCCAACCGAGGCCACTCATATGCTCAAGTTAGCGATAGCCCTCAAGAAAAGATAAATATATAAAAATTTAATGCATTCCTCAATACCTTAGTATTTGAAAGTGTTGGGATTTATATTGGTGGTCTATCTAATCAAAGTTCAGTAGTCAATCATGTTGATCCTCGCAAAAAAATAAATGCAAAAAAATCAAAATACCTTATATGAAAATATAAAGCAAAGTCAAACTATGACATAAGGTACTCATAGTATGTGTAGGTCTAGTAAATTGTTGATGCTTACGTGATGATAGAATCTAAACGAATAAACTACGAGATTCAATATGATGACTCCAATACCTACAAAAATGGACCCGGTTAATGCCTCGTGACTAATCGGGGGCACTCCAAACTCAAGATAATTATAGCCTACGAGAGATTATATATAAAAAATGTAACACACGATTCATACCATAACCCTGAAGGTGTGAATATCTATAAAAGAGGGCTTTATTTAGGGTCGTGATTCACGTGGTCCATGCAATCAAGTCCGATGATTAGTCATTTATGCACAATAACAAGCAAGTGAATAAAGGCAGTACTCCTCCTACACAACTACAAAGTACTGTAGTTAAAAGTAGTTAAAAAACAACAAAGGCAGCCACTATATTTCAAAGATAATTATAAAAAAATTTATACAATACTTTCTACTAACTCTTGGAGGTGTACATCATTATACACAAGGAATTTACGTAGGGTCAAGGCATCCTATTTAGTAAATCCATCTAATCATGTCGATAATTAATCTAACCATACCTATCCAAAACCGAGGAAGTCAACAAAGGAAATGTTTCTCAAACGCAAATCCGAAATAATACAGTTAAAAGTAGTCAACAACTTCAAAAGAGGAAACATATGTATTTTTATATATTTATCCACTTACATGTGATGATCAAGGATAAAAGGAAGGACTAGTTGTCTGAAACCTACAAAAGAGGACCCCGGTGGCAGGCCGAGGCCACTCCGATGCTCAAGTTAGTAATAGCCCTGAAGAAGATAAATATATAAAAAAATTAATGCATTGTCCCATACTTAATAGTTTGAAGTGTTGGAGATTTATATTTACTTGGGCCGAGGCATCCTATTAGGGTGGTCCATCTAAACAAGTCCGGTAGTCAATAATGTTGGTCCTCGCAAAACAAAACAAGTGCAAGAAGATCAAAACACCTTATTAAAAATATACAACAAACTTTAAAGTTTGACACAAGGTATTCGTATTAGGTCTAGTAAATCGTACATGCTTCCGTTGTGATAGAATCTAAACGAATAAATTACGAGATCTACCATGATGACTCTGACACCTACAAAAGAGACCCGGTTAATTCCCCGTGACTAGTAGGGGGTACTCCGAACTCAATTTAATTATAACTTATGAAAATATAGATATAGATATAGATATAGATTTAGAAAATGTAACACACGATTCATACCCTAACCCTTGGAGGTGCGGATCTCTATATAAGAGGGATTTACTTAGGGCCACGATTCACGTAGTACATCCAATCAAGTCCAATGGCAGTCATTCGTGCGCAAAAGCAAGCAATTGAATAAAGGAACTGATCCGCGTATATGAATATGAAGTAATGTAGTTAAAATAGTTAAAAAAAATAACAAAGGCAATTGAATAAAGGAACTGATCCGCGTATACGAATATGAAGTAATGTAGTTAAAATAGTTAAAAAAAATAACAAAGATAGCCAGTATATTTCAAAGATAAAAATACAAAAAAATTATACAATACTTTATACTTACCTCTTGCAGGTGTACATCATTATACACGAGGGATTTATGTATGGCCAAGGCATCCTAGTTCGTAAATCCATCCAATCATGTCTAATGGTTAATCTAACCATATCTGTCAAAAAAAAAAAAGAAATCAATAAAGGCAATGTTTCTCTTACACAAATCATAAGTAATATAGTTAAAAGTAGTCAACTACTACAAAATTGGCAACATATGTATTTTTGTATATTTGCCTATTTACATGTGATGATCAAGGACGAATAGAAGGACTAGTTGTCTGAAACCTGCAAAAGAGGGTAATATCTTGGCTGATGGCTAGCCGAGGCCA
>BRYF01000012.1:9577500-9580000 GCA_030159135.1 Actinidia polygama
ACTCTTTGCGCAAAACGACACTTAATTTAACTATTTAATATGCATTTTAATGCTAAAATATAATATAATTCGACTACAAATACCTAATATTATGTGTTTATCACGAGGCCAATCTGATGCTCAAGTTAGCAATGTACCTCAAGAAGATAAATATACAAAAAAATAATTCATTGTTCCATACCTTAGTAGTTGGAAATGTTGGAGAGTAATATTTGAGAATTTTACTTGGGTTGAGGCATCCTATTAGGGTGGTCCATCTAAACAAGTCCGGTAGTCAATCGTGTTGGTCCTAGCAAAACAAAACAACTGCAAAAAGATCAAAACACCTTGTATAAAAATATATACCAAAATCAAAGTATGAACCAAGGTACTTGTAATAGGTCTAGTAAATCGTACATGCTTACGTGATGATAGACCCTGAACAAATAAACTACGAGATCCACCATGATGACTCCGACAGCTACAAAAGAGAACCCAGTTAATGCATCGTGACTAGTTGGGGGACTCCGAACTCAAGTTAATTATAACTTACGGAAAATATATATATTCTCTTACACCATGTCCAAAATCAAGGAAGTCAAAAAAGGCAATAGTTCTCTTACGCAAATCCCAAGTACCATAATTAAAAGTAGTCAACAACTGCAGCAGTGGCAACATATGTATTTTTGTATATTAACCTACTTACATGTGATGATCAAGGACGAATGGAAGGACTAGTTGTCCGAAACCTGCAAAAGAGAACTAGGGTAATGTCTCGGCCGGTGGCCAACCGAGGCCACTCATGTGCTCAAGTTAGCGATAGCCCTCAAGAAAAGATAAATATATAAAACATTAATGTATTCCTCAAACCTTAGTATTTGGAAGTGTTGGGATTTATATTGGTGGTCCATCTAATCAAGTCCGGTAGTCAATCGTGTTGGTCCTCGCAAAACAAAACAAATGCAATAAAATCAAAACACCTTATATAAAAATATAAAGCAAAATCAAAAGTATGACATAAGGTACTCGTCGTATTTGTAGGTTTAGTAAATCGTAGATGCTTACGTGATGATAGAATCTGAACGAATAAAATACAAGATTCATTATGATGACTCCGACACCTACAAAAGTGGACCTAGTTAACGCCTCATGCTTAATCGGGGGCACTCCAAACTCAAGTTAATTATAGCCTACAAGAGATTATATATAAAAAATGTAACACACGATTTCATACCTTAACCCTTGAAGGTGTGAATCTCTATAAAAGAGGGCTTTATTTAGGGTCATGATTCACGTGATCCATCCAATGAAATCCGATAATTAGTCATTTGTACGCAACAACAAGCAAGTAAATAAAGCCAGTACTCCTCCTACACAAATACTAAATAAGGTGGTTAAAAGTAGTTAAAAACAACAAAGGCAGCCATTATATTTCAAAGATAATTATAAAAAAAATTATAAAATACTTGATACTTAACTCTTTGAGGTGTACATCATTATCACAAGGAATTTACATAGGGTCAAGGCGTCCTATTTAGTAAATCCATCCAATCGTGTCCGATAATTAATCTAACCATACCTGTTCAAAATCGAGGAAGTTAACAAAGGCAATGTTTCTCATACATAAATCCTAAATAAGAGAGTTAAAAGTAGTCAACAACTTCAATAGAGGAAACATATGTATTTTTGTATATTTATCTACTTACATGTGATGATCAAGGATAAATGGAAACACTAGTTGTCCTAAACCTACAAAAGAAGACCTAGGTGGCCGGCCGAGGCCACTCCTATGCTCAAGTTAGCATTAGCCATCGAGAAGATAAATATACCAAAAAAAATAATGCATTGTTCCATACCTTAGTAGTTGGAAATATTGGAAATATTGGAAATATAAGTCAATCGTGTTGGTCCTCGAAAAATAAAACAAGTGCAAAAAGATTCAAAACATCTTATATAAAAATATACAGCAAAATCAAAGTATGACACAAGGTACTCGTTATATGTCTAGTAAATTGTATATGCTTACGTGATGATAGAACTTGAACGAATAAACTATTGGATCCACCATGATAACTCTGATACCTACAAAAGAGGACCCAATTAATGCACTGTGACTAGTCGGGGGCACTCCAAACTCAAGTTAGTTATAACTGACGAAAATATATACATATATATATATATATATATATAATTTAACACACAACTTCATACCTTAACCCTTGGAGGTGTGGATCTCTATATAACACGGCTTTACTTAGGGCCACAATACACGTAGTACATCCAATCAAGTTCGATGGTAATCATTCGTGTGCTAAAGCAAGCAACGGAATAAAGGAAGTGATCCTCGTACACAAATACAAAATAATGTAGCCAAAAGTAGTTAAAACATAACAAAGGCGGCCACTATATTTCAAATATAAATATAGAAAATTTCATACAATACTTTATACTTCAATCTTGGAGGTGTACATCATTTTACATGAGGGATTTACGTAGGGCCAAGGCATCCAATGTAGCAAAT
>BRYF01000012.1:9592500-9595000 GCA_030159135.1 Actinidia polygama
CGTCTAACGAAACCATATTAAATTCAAATCGAAATAGATTACAACGAAAATAAACATATTTTAAAAATAATATTAAAGAAAAAAAAATTAATCTTTTTCAATTTTTTTTGTCTCTCTCATATAATTTTTTGTTGTTGTTGTTGTTGTTGTTACTTTTTCAATTCCTCTAGTCAAAACAAATTGAAAAAATAAAAATTAAATAAAAATACGAAACTAAAATAGACATTTCAAATAACTATTTTCTCTTCCTCGTAATTAAATCCTCATCAAGTGGGTCTATATTGTAGAAACAATTAAGAAGAAGAAGTTAGTAACACAAGTTTGACCGCAAAAGAAAATTAAAGTAACAAATCAAATAAGGATTGGTTGTTCTTCTTGGGGAATTAAAAGCAAATTGGATGGAGGGGAGAAAAAAGTAAAATGGAGGAAAGGAGAAAATGAGGGTGTTTTGGTCCGTTTAGAATAAAATTTTCTTTTAGTTAAATGTTTTGTAATACACTAATAAAATGCTTTTACTTATTTTATGATAGTGAAAGGAGTTAGCAACTTTAATAGATCCATTAATAAGTGCCTTCAAGGCATATAAAAGACTTTTACACTGTACATGACTTTTTTAAAGTACAAAATTAGACGATCGTGAACCTGTCCCGTCTCGGAGTAAACTCGATGATTCTAATTGTTCATTTTATATGAACAATTGAGAAGATCATATGACTAAAGTTAAATGGATTGAATATCTAAATCACGTGATTGATTGAATCAAGAAAGATTTTTGAGAAATAACTATATAATAGTTAGTTATAGAAGACACACTATCTTTTTAAGAGTTGTCGCTAAGAACACAAGTTTACGTGTAGTAGTAAATGTTGTAGGAAATTTTATTGGTCAGTCCACGTAGCATCGTGAATGGCCTACTTTTATAATGACATTGAGGAAGCATGAATTTTTAAAAATATATACATATTAGGTAATGTATTTCTTTTTCTAACTGAATTTGTATTCAAAATTACTTCATTCTTCAACTTAACAGATGACTCCATTATACTTGGTCCACAGACAACCCCCGTATAAAGATTTTCTTGGTATATGTTTGCATTATGAAGAAGAAAAAAAGTCACAATTCACATAGTTATTTTCTTTTTTCTGAAACTAAGAAAAAAGAAAATAACTAGTTTGAGAAAAAAAGAATAATTGTGCTACGAACACACATATTTGTACAAAATCTTTCACAGGGTGCGTGTGAGGTCCACAACATGGAGATGGCCCAATAGGACTCCAAACGAGCTGAGCTTTGGTTTGTTCAGACTTGTTTATTAAGATGTTAGCTAGTTCGAGCTCGAGTCAAGCTCAAGGAAAATTTAACGAGTTGAGCTAGCTTAGACGAGTCGAGTTCGAAACTTGTTCACAAGTCTTAATGAGCCAAATAAATTATACATTCATAAACGAAAATATTTTTATTTTTTCTTACAAACTATCAACTATATCATATATCTTATTTTGAAGATTCTTCACTCTTTTTATAAATTATGTACTAATATATTATTAAATTTTTATTTTTTTTACCTTATCGAGCCTAACTTTGATGAACTCAAACTCGGCTCGTTTATTAAACGAGCCTGATACTTAGGCCCAAGCTTGTTTGTTTACAAAATGAATAAAGCCAAGCCAAGCCCAACTCTGCCCGGTTCGTTGCAACCCTAGGTCTTACACATTGAACATTATTTCAAATATACGATCTGCAGAAGCGGCACCACATTGAACTATGGGTATTCAATGGAATACTCTCATTTTTTTTTCTTGAACGTATATATTAGGTAAGGTTTGAAATCAATTTACTAATTTGAACCCCCAACATCTAAGATTTGAATACTCATCAATTTGATTTCAACGAAAAGTAAGTCCGCTTTCACATAATCATGGCTAAACCATCAGCCAAGAGAAGAAGAAGAAGAAGAAGAAGAAGAAGAAGAAGAAGAAGAAGAAGAAGAAGAAGAAGAAATCTTGAAATAAAATGAACTCTTTTGAATATTTCAATTCTTAGAATATTAAGGTCAACTTGGAAAATGATTTTTTTTTAAAATGAGGAACAAAGTAGTAATGCAATATCTCTCTCAAATATTTTATTTCTAGGCCTACTTAGTATTCGTCTTTGTTTATAAATATTTTTTATTTTTTTATATGTATCAATCTCATTAGTTTTGCTTTCAAAAAAAATTCTTATTAGCTGGTTTTCATTGTGAAATCGAATGATGAAATGGGCTTCATTGCGTATAGCCGCATAAGAAATGAGCTTCATTATATATATTAAAAGAGATGAATTTGATAGCATTGATAATGAAGTTATTATGTAATAATTTTAAAAATTGGTCGATGCAAATTATAATATTTTTATGTATTTGCATTTTTTTGGTGAACTATAATATCAATTTATTAGACTTTTTTTTTTTGATAACTTAGTATTCGTCCTAGAGACCAACTGATCTGAGAAATCAATCACACC
>BRYF01000012.1:9657500-9660000 GCA_030159135.1 Actinidia polygama
TGGATATTACCTTGGACTACACCTAACATTTATAGACCTATTCATGGGACTGCAGCTAACATTTTACACTTAGGACTAAATCTAACATTTATTTATATTTTCTAGCCTTTTTTATCAATTTTGAAGTGGCCAAAGCTTCGAGTCTCATTGGCGACACATTACTCCATTCTTCTAATTGAAGCTTAATGCATTTTTTCACACATTTTTCATCTATATCTACTCTCAGCTTTCCCGCTCTTGCACCTTAATGGGGTAGTGTCAGGTTATAGATCACACCATCTAATAAGTAGGGTTTATAAACCAACTAAGTTATCCGAGTTCGGCTCATTTTGAACTCGTTTGAACTTGATTTGTTACCTAAAAATGCGTAATAAATAAACAAAAAAATTCGTAACTAACTAAAAAAATGCACAACTTCACTTTTCTATGTACACACCCATTCATAAGCTACCCCCTAACTATTCATAACCAACACCCAAAAATACATGACATTTAGGGATGATAAAGGAACCAAGTTACTCGTGTTCGGCTCACTAAAACCTTGTTTGAGAGTAACAAACTAAATTTGAACATATTTTTTAAGCTTTTTAAGCTCTCAAACCAAGTTTTCATAATCTACTACTCGGCTCGGTAAACTTATAATGTGTAAAAAAATCAAGCTATTTAATCTCGGCTTGTGATCATTTTGGTTCAAGTTCGTTTGAGCTCGATTTTCTTAATTAACAAGCCAAACTTAAACATATTTTTAAAGCTCATTAAGTTTTTAAATCAAGTTTGAATAGTCAGTTGATTTACCACCCATAATAAAATTTCTACATGTCTATAGTATCTTTTCCCCTTTTTAAGAAATGTAACAACTTGATTTATTCAATAAAAAATAGTAAATGAATCAAAAGGGAGTCGACCATAAACTAAACTAACTAGACATTGCTTGCCAAGGACAGAAAACAAATGATTAATTATACTTTACCCCTTAAAGAATTGACAAATTCTCATTTTAGCCCTAAAATAAATAATTTTGTCACATTAACTCTCAACAGAAATCTACCCTTGGTGCCACGTGGTGTTTTAATTTACCATATTCAAATTAAAGACCCACACACCCACGTCCACACACCCAAATTCCATATTCGACAAACCATATCTAAACCCGACCTTCACCATCCCTGACCTTCAACCCTCGGCCACCAGTCAACCCACCACTACTAAGATCAACCAAATTACCACAATCACCACCACCACCTACTTCTTCGTCACTGTCATGAATTTGCAAGCCCCTCTCTCTCTCTCATCCTTGACTAGAAGGGGAGGTTAGTGTTGAGGCATCGGGTGCAAACTTGTAGTGATATGGAGATGAAGGGGTTGGTTCAATCAATGGGCTTGAATGCAACTAACTCAGTAGGGTAAGGGCCAATGCAACAAAGTTAATTGTTTGAGGGGTCATGGTGGGAATTAGTCAATATTTAAGGGGCAAAGTATAATTAACCCGCACAGAGAATAAGAACTTGAGACGTGCAAAAACATGTGGACATACTATAACTGACATATATACAAAAATATTCATTATATTTTAATTATAAGCACGATGTGAAACATTATAACAAGGGGCAAATTTTAAACCAAAATTTAATGGATGAAGTCAAAATAAAGAAAACATAGCAATACTATAAAAATGGAATTTCTTGAATGATTGGTCATAAACTTTTATATATATATATATGGGCCGGATCCGGGGACACAAGTTCTAACACAATTTTAGACATTCCATCCTAGCCCTTGAAATCAGCCCTATCAAGGGTTGAGATTACAATGGAGTAAAATTTCAGAGTTATTAAAACGACGTAGTTTTAATAAAGTTCAGAAACACTTTAGAAAAATTTACTTCATTTTAATCTCAGCCCTTGATTTTAAAGGCTAGGATGGAGTGTATAAAATTGTGTCAAAACTTGTGTCCCCGGATCCGTCCCCTATATATATATATATATATATTTTAAGTAATTACATGAAAGTAATAAATATAAATAATAATATATAAGGACCGGACTAGACTTCAAAAAAAAGTTTTAAACCTTCAAAAAAAAAGGGAACTAGACTGAGCAGGCGAGCACCCCTGCCCAAAACTTTGAACCTATAGTTAGGTTTAAGTAGTATGTGTATTGTTAATTAATAGTAGGCTGTTGGGTTTGGTTTTGAATCCCGTAAATCCAACATTTGAGATGTGTTTGGATTAAGGATTTGACTAAGAAAAAGAAAAAAAAATATGATCCAGTAATATCCCGAACGGTTAGATCGTTTAACTTTTTTATTTTTTTTCTTTTGTCAAATTCAAAATCCAAACACGGCCTTAAATTTGTAGTACTTCTCACAGCCAAAATCCTGCATATGCTACTGAATATACACCAAATTACAGTTCGTAGAGGAACACCATTCGAGGACCACATAATACTGGCTCGAAATATGATAAACAAATTAATTCTCCTAAAATTGCCCTAACAACTCC
>BRYF01000012.1:9712500-9715000 GCA_030159135.1 Actinidia polygama
TCCATTCTCCAGAATCTAAACTTTTTCCTTGCAATTCCATCCAAACTTTGCTGAGAGAGTTTTGTTTCCAAAATTCCCAGATTGCCACCTTATTCTTCCTTATGTGATGCAAAACCCCATTCTGTGTTAGAGGTGTGTTTTAGGTGTGTTTAGGCCTCTAATATTCCAAAAGAAAATTATCATTGATTGGTTGAGATGGGAGAGTCACCCCCATTTCTGCACAGAATTCAACAAAGGGAATTGCTTTTCCATTCTTCTTCTTCTTTCCTTCTTCCCCTTTGGCAGGGGGGTTGGAGGTGGAAGGGTGGTGAGTCTTTTCTGAGTTCTTTGTAGCTAATATAGAAATTATGGATCTTTTGATAGGCTGGGCTGTATGCTTTTTTTGGATTGTTGCTCCTCCACTCTTAGTTTTGGGAATCTGAGGGCTGATTGAAGGTTGCTCAACTGAATCCCCAATCTGATCTTTGGGAGTCTGCTGTACTTTGCTACTCATCTCCCCATTTACACTTGGGTTGGTCTTCTGGATGTGTACTGCTATTTGAGGGGTGATTGAAGACTGCTCTACTAAACCCCCATTCTGATCTTTGGGTGTCTGCTGTACTTTGCTTCTCATCTCCCCACTTTTGCTTGGGCTGGCCTTCTGGATTTGTCCTGCTCCCCCCCACCTGCGTTTTATGTTGCTTTGGGATGGTTGGAGGCTGCTCTGAACTTTCCTCAGCCTCTGTAATATCTAGCAGGCTGAAACTGTTGGCTGTATTTGTCTCTAGGGCCGTTCTTACCTCTGTGCTTCCAGATCCAAATTGGGCTTTGGGAGCCCTCAATTGTTTTGTAACCCACTCCAGGTGATTTCCTTTACTTGTCCCTGACCCTGAGGTTGTTGTCTGACCTCCAGTTTCTGCTCTCTTTGACTCAGATTCCTTCCCCTTCCCAGGAACCTCCTTAGAAGGCTGTGCAGATCCCGCTTCGTTGGTATTGGGTTTGCTTTGCAGCTCTCTTTGGTATGGCCCAAAACTATACAGTGAGGGCAAAATCTGGGTGGGTTCTCATAGAAAATCGTTTGTTCGTAGTTTTCCCCATCTGGTAGAGTTAGCAGCACTGAGTGAACTAGGTCCCTTGCCATGTCAACTTCGACTAGACATCTAGCATAGGTTATTCTTTCCTTTTGGACAATCAACTTGTCCATATGCAATGGCATGCCGATGACAATTTGGATTCCACAAGTCCAGAGGCAGATTCATCAGTTGACCCCAGATTGGGAAGGTGCTGATTGCTTCTTTTCCAAACGAGAAGTACTTAGGCATTGACTTCAGCAATAGAGATCTAACGTAAATGATATAAGGTCCATTCTCTAAGACCTTAGTTTGTTCATCCGCCGACTGAAACTGAAAAACAATCCAATCACTTCCATGATACTTAGTGGATACCTGGGCCTTCCATGAAGCCATAATTTGATTTAGAGCTTGTTTCCCCGGGAATCTACCCCCAAAATACCCCGCTAGGCATCTTTCCCATTGGAAGCTTGAGCCTTGAGTGTCTTCCTTCCCCAATTTAATCCGCCCCTCATCTAGGTTGTAGAAATCCAATTTACTTCCCTGAGATGGAAGTCTATTGTTTGCAAATAGACTTGCATATGATAGTTTCTTTTGGGTTAGGGATTGCTTAGGAGCCTCCCCCATGGCACTGCATTCGGCTATACCACCATTAGAAGTTGTCTTTTTCTCAGAGTCATTTTGTCGAGCAGTTGGAGTGCACTCATTTGTGTCCTTCTCTCCATGTAAAACCGCAACTGGCTCTAATTCACTGGGAATCTCTGGGGGCAGATGGTGAATCACTGGGAACCTCTGGGGCAGTTAAAGCCAGAATGGCTACAACAACTGACCTATTGTTGTTGGAGCTGGACGCATGAACAGCATGCCCAGTCGATGGAGACTCTACATGCATTCCTTGTTCAAGCATAACTAGAATGGATCTTCCATCTATTTTAACATATCTAACTAATACAGGTACTTGGTCCCCTCTATTGTGTTTGTTTTTGCCCTTTGCCATATTGCTTTATGACAAAAAATAGCAAGTCATGAAGTTTCAGTAACCTCAAACACAAAGAGTTTCAGTCAGGGGCCAATGTAACAGTACTCAAAAATACCTTTGTTGATGTATACATAGGGCTCATACGTATCAACAGCAATAAGGACCAAACCCAGCAACCAGAACCTAGCAACCAGTTACGTAAACTTCAGTAGAGCCAGGACCTTCTTGTACAAATAGATCTGTATTCAGTAACCTAGAGTCTGTGTGCAACCCAGATTCGATTCCTACCCCAGCAAGAAATCAGCTAGGAGCAAGGAATCTGGAAAGAAACTATAAGGACACTAAGCAAGGAAGAAGGCAGCTGGGTCTACGCCAGAACCAGGAACCCGCGTACAAGCATATTTGGTTTCAGCAGTCCAGAGACTTCGTCCAAATAGAATCTACTCAGCAAGAACTAACACCAGATGTATTG
>BRYF01000012.1:9747500-9750000 GCA_030159135.1 Actinidia polygama
TAATAGTAGGACCTAAGATACCTTTAAATACAAGAAAACGTAATCGACCTAATAACATATGACCTAAACGAGAGTGCCAAATTCCGAAAGATGGTGACGAAGAACATGTAGAAGTGGTAGTAGTAATAGAAATAGGAAGGTAAAGATGTATGAGTTGGAACAGTCGACCATGCCTACGGCCTATCCCAAGAGTCTGACCCGTCCACAGATCCTGCACAACACAACCAATAGAAGAGAAAAAAATAATAAATTCAAGATTACATAGTTGACCAACAAAAACAAGATTAAGCACAAGTTTACGAATATAGTAGGTATGGGGAAGAGACATAGTAGAAGTGGAGACATGCCCCAACATGATCAACAGTCATAGAGGAACCATTAGTAGTATAGATAACAGGAAATGAAGACTCATATGATTTAGAGGAGAAGATAGATAAATCTGAGGTCATATGATTACTATACCCAAAGTCAAAGTACAATGAAGATATACCTGTAGAGACAGACAAAGCAGTAGAAGGATTATCAAAAGCTGACAGAATCTACTGAATAAGAGCAGGAAAATCACTAACATCGATTAGCGCAGAAGAGGCAGAAGCAATAGAAGAAACCCCAATAGTAACAGTAGTAGACAAAAGGTGCACTCATTATGCCGAGAGGCCGAACCAGAAGACTGAGTACCAGAGGTTGAAAAACCTCGAGAACCACCTGAGGAGCCACGACCTCTGGGACTAGGAGCAGTAAGAGCGGTGTTCACATGGGAAGTCGAAACTAGACCAAGACGAGTCTTCTCAGATAACAGCTTAGAGATAGCCTGTTCTAATGTAGGAAGAGGAATGCGATGAAGGAGGGAGGCTTGAACTAGCTCATATATATCAGAGAGCCCCATAAGAAACATAATAAGACACTACTGATCTCGATAGGTGGCAAATAAAGTAGAATCACTAGCACATAACCACTTAGGCTCAAACGGAGTCAACTAGTCCCATATATTTGAGGCAAGAAAGCACTGATAGACTGTCCAGGTTCATATTTCTATCAGCACAGAAAAGTCAGAAGCTGATACTGACAAGCCAGATCAGCAGTAGTATGTCTGGTGGCTGAAAAATTCCAAATGGCATGAGCTGTATCAAATCGCTCAAACTGTAAACTGATTGAAGGAATAGAAGTATTATGGATCCACGTGATAATCTGATGATTCTTAATATCCCATTCTTTCAGTCGGACAATGAAATCAGTAGATATCTCAGCAGCACCCTGAGTCGGTGCCTTAATATCTCCAGTAACGTAATGCCAAAGTTTCTTGCCCTTGAGAAAATTGGACATCACCTGAGACCATAGTATATAATTGGGACCATCTAGAGTGATAATAATAGGTCTAGAAACTTCAGATCTATCCATAATGATCAGCTAGGAGCACAAACAATCCAAATCGTAGAGAGAAATAGTAGAAAATAGTGTACAAATATCAACTACAGCAGTAACAAAGTAGAAATAGCAAAAAACCGAGTGCAAAAACGGAATCAGAAGGCAAAATTACTCAATGACATGAACTTGAAAGCCAAAAGATGAAGAATTGCAAATTCCGGGGACCAAACTGTCAAAATCAAAAACTTCTGGGCCAAATTGAAAGAATCAAAAATATCAGGGGCCAAGACTATAATTTACCAGAGGACAGATGACATGGCAAGAGGCCGCTGACGTCATAGGGCGCATGGCTGACAGCACAGGATGACGTCCCAGTGAGTTAGGGATGACATCACAGTGAGCTAGGCTGACGTCATAGACGCTAGGGCTGACGTCATGGATGAGGTCAAGCGCGTGCGGGCGTGTGTGATCCTGTTGAGCGTAGATCTGACGCGCATATGATGTAGGTGGCGCGTGGGAGCGCGTGTGGTGGCTTTCAGTTGTGTTATCGACTTCTATGAGCTTAGAATTGCACGAGGAACACAATGTTGTGTTCAAACATCAGATCCGAATAGATTTTTGTTTGAGAGAAATTGGGCAGTTTACGAAAAACGCAACAATCAGAGGTAAAAAAAAGTCAAAAATCAAAAAACATAGGTAGAAAACCGTGGCTTTGATACCATGTTATTTTAATGAGAATATGTCTCTCTCTCTATATATATATATGGTGGTGAGAGTATAGAGAGAGAGAGAGAGAGAAAGAGAAAGAAGGATTGTATATATGAGAAACTAGGTTTACAAAGGAGAAAATGAGAGTTTATATAAACAAACTAAGTTATGGTAAAAAGACTAATCTACTTCTAAAGTATATACAATTAAAATACATCAATATTTACTATCAACTTATGTACTGAAATGTATTGTGCTAAGGGAATTGTATTGTGCTAAGGGAATGAACATGAAGAAGTCCAACCAGCTCCAAGAAAGCTAGCTAAACTCTAATTATTTTTTTTATTTTTTTAGGTAAATTAGCGGAGTATATAAAATATAGACCCACAAACACAAATAAACAAGGGGTATACCCCATATATAAACA
>BRYF01000012.1:9792500-9795000 GCA_030159135.1 Actinidia polygama
TGGTTAGTGTCTTTGAAATTCGTAACTCTTCCTAGTATTCTCCCTTGAGATATATGGGCATATCATCGGCATGTTTGAGCTAAACAATCTGTAAATATGAAGAACAATGCTTGCAGTGGCTTGGTCTAACACATCAAGACAAACTCTACACATGCTTCCTAATTTATATCACATGGGATATTGTCATTTCCAACTTAGTTGATGCATTTCTATGGGACAGTGATTTAGTTGTAGCTTCGCCAGTGGAGGATTACTTTTTGTACATTGATGATCTTCCACTCTGAAAAGGTTAGCATGCAGCCCGAGTACATATTTGAACTTTTACCAAATGGAAAGCTTTGATGTTGTTTCCTTAGTGATTTCATGTCAGAAAGAAGCTGAAAGAATTACACGGCCTGTTCTGGATGCTCTTGGTGAAGACTATTCAGTTTGTAGTCAAGGTATGATTTTTAGTTCCAGAAGGGAATTCAGTTTTTATTTACTGACAAATCAGTTAATCCTTATGGTCGTAAACTTACAATCTAATGGATAAATCATAAATATATAGTATCACGAACCACATAGAAAAGGCTGAGCTATTTTTCACTCAATATTTAGATGAGTGCATGTGCCATGTATCATTCACTATAAGAGGAGAGAATTGAATCGCCACTCATGGAGGAGTTATTTTGGATGTCATCTCATAGACGAGCTTGCTGGACACCTGACATCCTATGATTTATGTTCCTTGAAACATAATTCTGTATGGCAAGGACTGGAACTGTGGAGACTAGCTTGAAATTTTGAACGTTTAGGAGGACAAAGTGTCATAACTTATCTAAATGAGGAAATGATGGAGAGGAAGGCAAAACTCCCTTTATGCTATAATGGATCGACTTCCAGGAAGACCAAGAGATAGTTTACAAAGTATCGTAATGAAGCAAAGGTATTTAATGAAATGATGTAATGGTGGAATTACATTGTATGGAAATTCCAAACGTCGGGTTTAAGGTTAGGCATGTTTTGTGGTTTGAAATATTTAACCGTAAAGAAACATTGACAAGTAATTGCCATCTTCAACATGAGAATACTGAGATGGAGGAATGGTTGGAAATAAGATTTAAGACATTTGGACCACAGTGAGAAGCTAGATATGGCTCTAATTTTAGCCAAGATGGTCGCCCAGATGACACTATCATATTCAACAGAAAGAAATACCAATGAGGATTGGTTTGATTTAGGTGAAAGTGTTCTAATGACAAGGGGAAGGCAAAAGTGAAGGCAGTAGGAGAGAAGCTTATGTATAACGAAAGCTTTTGCTGTTGTGGGTAGTTAAACTACATAAATGATTTGTGTTAGACTCCAACTTGTTGGGAACTTGGGATCCAAGGCATTGAGATATTACGCTGAAACCTCTACAACAATGTGTAATTTTGATTGGCTAAAGGCAATAAAAGTAACAATAAATATATTTACTGCATCTATTGTTGGTGAGAGTGGCATGGTTTGTTGGCTTGGTACTTATGTTCTACATGTTTTGATGTCTGAACAAAGATTGCCCATACCCTTTCCTTCAATCGCCATTGTACTGTCATTTCCTAATCTCCTATTCTATGATCTGTACTAATAGTTCATAATTTTCTAATAGTTGCTACCAATATATGATCTTTCTGATCATAATAAAATAAAATTGTTTGTCTTTTCTGTAGTTTCCACGACTTCCTCTCAGTGGATGTGGGGATGTTTTCCCTGACTTCTGCTTTCTCTAACTAATAGTTCGGCTGCCTCATTCACTGTGGAAATATCTATATCTTTATTCCATCAATTGTTTGCTTAATGGTGTGTTTCGTACCGAGCAATGTTCAATTGAAGTTTTGCTATTAAAATTTTTAAATAAATATTGTATGTAGGCACCGCATTTTTCCCATTCCAGAGTTGCATGAATCACTCCTGTCATCCCAATGCAAAAGCCTTCAAAAGAGATGAGGTAATTATCATTCTAAAGTTGTGAAGTTGTAGTTTAATTGTTTCTATCCCCTGGAAAATACTTTTGATGATTCCTTTTGCACTACAAGAAAATTTGCAAATACTGCGGATTCACTTTTCTTCCTTATTTATGACTAAATAAAAGTTTATGGTGCAAGATCGTGCTTGGTTTTGTCTGTCTATATTCAAACTTCTAGTTATCTTCTTTATATAATCTAACTTCAAATTGAATCATAGTGAAAAGGACAGACTTTGCTTTGGCTTCGGCCATTATATGTGCGTGTTAACAATGTGCTCGGATGAATGATATTTACCTCAAGTATCATAATGGCATGCCATATATAAGGATCACGTTTTGCCCATCACATATATTGGGAAATCCGCTTCATTTTAAATCATGCCACTGGTAGCTTATGTCTTATCACTGCAATTTGATGCTCGATTCATCTTCATTCACTGTTGCAGGACAGGGATGGCCAAGCAACAATAATTGCTCTGCGACCCATCAGCAAGGGAGAAGAGGTAATTCGGATTA
>BRYF01000012.1:9812500-9815000 GCA_030159135.1 Actinidia polygama
ATCTAGGTGAAAAGTTTCTACAGGGACGAGTCAGTCAGCCAGCCAGCCAGCCAGTCCACTGATCCATTCATGAACGTGGTTCTTGGCATTACGTCTATAACCACAGCAAGTACAGATTAAATGGCCTTGCTCACCTATGTATACTTCTGGACAATATCTGCAAAGAAAAAAGGCCAACTTAGAAAATATCTCCACCCAAAAACATGGTTTCTATATTCCAAACAAATAGTTGATCAACAAACGAAAATATGTGAAGCTTCCATTGAACCTAAATATTGCAACTGGTTATAACATGACAAAAAATTGTTTGCGTAAAATGAAGATAAACTTTCATGCTGCAGAACACCACCTGCATTAAACACGTAACCTTACGGTGTTTACTAAACTAGAAGTGTATGACTTTCAGGTACTGCATCTTGCTTCCTTCTTAGTCAGCATTTCATCTCTGTTTTGAAGGTTTTGCGTCTGTTTCTATTATCTTCCATTTCGGCATGCAGGTATAAGACACACACCAACAATTTGGACGAAACTTGATTGAGTATGAGTTCATAAACTCAAAAGTGTAAAAATGTATGAATGAAAACATGCACAAAATCTTAGGTATGAGATGAAATGTCAGGAATAGAGTAGTACCTGGCACAGTAAAGAAAAGACTTCCATATTGGATCACTTAATTCGTAAAGAAAAAGACTCCAAGTTAGTTGACACAGTAGTTTGTGGTAAGATCGTGGTAGTTCAGAAGCCACCTGACACTGCAAAACTTCAGCTGCATGGTAATCTTTTCCATCAGTTTGGATGTTGCCTCAATAGTTCACATTTCCAAGTCATCCATTTGAACAATCACAAACTCAAGGTTGAGTCTTTCCTTTTTCTTTTTGAAAACTATGACCCATGACAAAAGGCAGTGATCGAGAAAACTAGTTTGAATGCAACCAAATATTGGTTTCCATTAATGACCAAGCTTTCGAGCCTGAACCTGGAAAGCTTCTAATTCTCCAGCTTAGCTAGCCAGAAAATTTGTTGGCAGAGATCGAAAGCTGTTCCAAAGATGCCATTGAATACAAAGAGCTACAAGGTGGCTTTAAAAGGCTTATTTCTGTAGAGAGAAATAGAGAGGGGTAGAGGTGGTACAAAACAAAAATTGGATTTGCATTGTTTTTGCAGAGAGAAATTGGATTTTAACTGGTTTTAAAGAGAGAATGAGAGGAATAGCATAGAAATTGAAATTTGACAAAAAAGTAAGGATGATGTATACTTTCTATAAAAATCATTCAAAGAGTTATAACTTGCTTTAGTCCAAAATAAAAGGAGACTGTGTTTCGGTTTTAAACCATGAGGGCATCAGGTGTTTCCAGAGCTAAACCACAAGAGGAGGGGTGGGGTAAAGTGTAATAAACCCTTTTTCTCCACACAGGGCGGCATCAAGAATGCGATGAGCCTTCGAGGAAAACATGTCCTAACTGTACAATTTCAAAGAAATTTGAAATAAACTATCTATTGATGATGATTCCATCGAAACAATAGAATCTTGAAGAATTCCTTTAAACCTCAATCTTAGTTGAGCACGTGCAGAAATTAGAAAATTGAAACTGATAATTGTAGACTTTCTCAATGAAACCTCATTCTGATTTCTATGGGTGTGAATCGTTTTGACAACATTTGGTAACAAACTTTTGTCTTTCAATTATCCTATTAGCATGGAGACAACCCTTCACAACTTCTAAGCACTTGAAACTTAATAGTAAGAACCACGTATCACATTAATCAAATCAAATTTAAGCTTTCAGTGACTTTAATTCCCAGCATTTTTGGCTGTCAAACTTTGGAGCAGTAATAAAAGCAACACAGTTCTAAATAGAGCCTACACAGACAAACAAAAGCACAAAACCGAAAAATAAAAGTCAAGACTCAAGAAACTAGGAATCTCATAACCTTAATCAAAGTCGTACCAAACTCATATTGTAATTAACGCCCAACAAATATATTGCATTTATGTTATATGCTATGAAGTATGGGTACTTCAAAAATTATGCCATACTCATACCGGGTATGTATGGGTACCGGTACTTGCATAATCCTTCTACATATGTACTGGTTACGTCAAAATGCATACCAATTTTTTTCCTGAAGTTTTGGCAAGTACCCACTAACATTACAGCATATTTACATTACAGCATCTTTGTCTTTGTCTTTGTCTTGGTTCTTAGTGCACCATACAAATCAAACCACCACCCACGTCACGGGACCGATCGGTCCTTGTGTTGTCATTGAAATTGGAGGTCAGTCTTAATTCTTGGTATAGGTGCCTTAGTTGCTTTCTTAGTGGTGATAGATTAGTAAAGTTTGGGCAGAATGATGATGCCACATGGCAGTAATATCACTAAATGAAAATTTTCTTCCGTAGTGTAGTATCCATGATCATATTGTAAGGTTTGTGGAAGATAAGGAGTTCCATTTTCGTCTCATTTCTAAATTTTTATTAGCTAGAGACCGAATATAA
>BRYF01000012.1:9820000-9822500 GCA_030159135.1 Actinidia polygama
CGGATGGCGAGGTGGACACCTTGGAAGAGACGTGGGCGACCTACGCAACAAGAAACAAACATTACCGGCGGGGGTGAGGCCCTCAAAACCCTTCCGTCGTGCAAATCAGACCAAGGCAATCAAAAGCTAAGCAATCAACAAGCAGAGCTATCAGTCTGTGCCAGAGTTAGAATTGTGTACCTCATAATGTTAGGGGAGCGACCTTTATATAGATGGAGAAAGGAGAGTCGTATAAGGGAACTGACGTAATTCTTGGACAGCTAAGTATGGCAATATATCCCGGAGATATAGTAGATTTAACAAGGAAATTTGACATATGGAGGATGTCCCGTGATTGTAGGTGTTGAGAAGGAAAGAATCTCTTCTAAAGATAGTTTCCTTATGGAGATGTAGGACTGGAATCCGTATGGAGATAGAACTGGAGATCGGAACGGAGACCATGTACTGCACTGGCGAGCTTAAGTTCACTCTTTCTGGCGAACTGGCGATAAGGTGTCTCCTCGCCTATTGGCGAAATGAAGGAAGCCTGGTGGTGAAAGAATGATCATATTGAGATATAATGGAGTTTCTCTTGAAAGTAGGCGACAAGTACCCTTGGCAAGATGTGAATGTTTTATCCCACATCAGTAGCCCCCTACTCGGACTTTCGAGGTGAAGCACTTGGGACTTCTGAGTATTCCGAGTTAGTATCAACGGTTTGCACAAGTGTCGTGGAAGACAACTATCAGCAAGTGACGTGGATGCGTTTCTATGGCGCTTTCCTGGGAGATGACGCGTGGTGGATGCAGTTAATTCGCTTTATTCAAAGGCAGCCACGTGGGTGAGAGCATTAATGGTGAAATAACATTTTTTGGCAGGAAGAGCAGCCTGGCGGCGGGAATGACGATTTTTCATCTCGGGAGTTCAAACGACGCGAGATCTCCACCGTTGATGGGATTGATCTTGGCCCTTCCTGAATTCTATAAATATAGGGGACCCCCCACCCATTTTCGTTTTCCTCTTGTTACTGAATCGCTGACCATGCTCAGACGCGCATCTCGCCCCAAACATCTCGCCTCTTTGAGCTCGTCTCTTCCCGTCTTCAGTAAGTATTCGCTTATCATTGCCTTCTTTTTCATTATCCTTTAGTGCATGTCTGGTAGGCAGAGTTAGGAGACGAAAGTTTAGAAAACTCCCTGCCTTCTTGGATATCTGATCACCTAGGGGGAAAGTCCTTCATGACTGATAACATACTATTTTCCCTTCGGGGTCCAAACGAGGATTCCCGGGGAGGGCAAAACGATTTTGTCTGCTCGCCTAGGCGAGGTGGCCTTTTATGAGGCTGCCTTTCCAGCAGGTCTTAGGTTCCCTATCCATCCCATTGTTAGGAGGATATTGAGTCATTACAAGATTTGTTCTGCCCAACTTTCCCCAAATGCCTGACGAAGTGTCATCTGTTCGTTAGTAATTTGGCAATACTTCAAACGCCACATGTCTTGCGACGAGTTTAGGTGCATGTATTCCCTCAGTCCTATATTGGAATCGGGATGGTATTACTTTAAGTCCAGGCCCGACAAGAACATATTGAGAGGGGCACTGAGCAACATCAAGGGATGGAAAAAGAGGTTCTTCTTCGTCTCGGGAGACGAATGGGAGTTTTTTCCGAGCGCGCCCTTGGGCGAAGGAGTCCCGCGAGTCCCCCGTACTTGGGGCATGCCAGGTAGGTCCTTGTACTTTTAATTTAGCTTGAATTTTGCTCGTTGTTTAGCTCGCCTTACTAACGTAAATGGTTATTTTCAGAGAAACGGGTCAACAAGTTGCCCGCCTTGTATGGGATCGAGACGAAGAGAATGACGGAGGTCCTCGACAAGATACAACTTGGGGGCTATTTCGAGGTCCCAAAGGTTCTTTCCTCCAAAACTTTCCGGAAATACTTCTCCCGCAGACTGTGGAGATCTCGTCCAACGGTGGCGACAATGCCCGATCCGAGGAAGGCAAAAGTACTTCGGGCGACGAGGGTGAGTCCCATCCCTCCTGGGGCGACCTTCCGTGCAATAATCCTGTCCGAAGTGACTTCATAGAATGCCTAGGAGTTATTAGGGGAGACATAGGGAAAGTAGCTAGGAGGGCCTTCCTTGACATCCCGGATCTGACTTTGCTCAGGTGGTTAGGGGCAAGGTCAGAGATCCTTTCTCAGAACTTTTGCCAAAGGACCCTTTATTGGGACTTCCGAGCTCCAGCTCGGAAACTGAGTTGGAGTCTGGATCAGACTGATGTGGGATAAAATATCCGCCTACCAAGATAGGCACATCGCCTGAAGGATAAAGATCATCTCCATCAGGACTCCGCCTACATGAGACTCATTCTCTATCATACCTCCGCAAGGTTAAAGCCCACTTTCACAAGGATTTCATCCCTACAAGTGAACTATCTCCATTAGACTTCAGCTACATCACAACTCCTATAATTATGGATTGCTCTCCAAGTGGCAACCTCCTACATTATCTCCGATATTATTGGG
>BRYF01000012.1:9845000-9860000 GCA_030159135.1 Actinidia polygama
TTTATTACTGAAACCGGCTTTGAAATAAATTCAATTATTTTGATTTTTTTTAATTTTTAATTTTCCCCCCCCAAAATTATTAGTGCTTAAGATACCCTTTGTAATCTGTATTAGTTAAGGGCATGTTTGACTGGTGGATAGGGAGGGGGAATAACTTTTTCCTCCGGATAATTTTTCCCCCGGGCGTTTGGCTGGTGGATAGGGAGGCAGATAATTTATACCTCCGGATAATTTTTTCCCCAGTAAGTGGATAATTTTTTGGTGGCCTAGACCCTAACTAAAAGTTATCCGGGGATAAAAGGGTGTGGGATAAAGAAAAAATATATATAAAGAGAAACAAAATATATATATTTATATATATATATATATATAAATAAAATATATATTTTTAATATCTAAATATTTTATATTTTGTTTCTCTCTATATATTTTCTTCCTTATCCCCCACCCTTATCCACCCATTCTAAAAAGTATCCAAATAAAATTAAAAATTATCCCCTCCAAAAGTTATCCCCCTCTAAAACTTATCCCCATTCTAAAACTTATCACCCTCCTTATTCGCCAGCCAAACGAGCCCTAATTGACATGGCTTCTACGCTATTTGGAAAGTGAAAGGGCAATTCTGTCTCAATCTCTCTCTTCTTAGGTGTGTACTTGCTACTTAAATGAACAAAAAGCTTTTAAAAACAATCGGGCAAATTACTTTGACACCCACTACATTTCATTGAAATCTCACTTTCACGCCCTTTATTCCTTGAAATACCACTGACACCCTTTGCTTTAGATTTTAGACTACTAGATTTCCCTTCCGTCAATCAACTGTTAATGGACCTAACAGATATTGCTTATAGCAACAACATATTTTTTGAAAATGCCAGATAACAGAGACTACAACATGTGATGTGAGTGACTAAAGAATTTATTTTTTTTAAAAAAAGGCAATGAGTAACAAACAATTACAAATGATTTCATTCATATGGGAGGCTTGGGTTTAGTTTTCAAGGGATGGATGAATAGTGATTTTTTAAATTTTTTTTAAGGTTTATTCTAGAGTTTGGGTTTGATAATTACCGATATATGTAGAATGGGGATGGTCTGTGCTCGTAGATTAATCTTTGCGAACTTCTAGACAGCCTTGTTAAAGTATCTACATTACACATGTTAAGTTCATTGCTAAATGTCAATGTTAATAGTTAAACAGATGTTTTTATAATTTTTTGGCTCTGATATTAAAAGATAAGTTAAAACTATCAAATACTTATAGACATTACTTTATCAAGGAAGAGAGAGAAAGGGTGAGAAGAGAGAGAGAGAGGGGATGTGTTTGATTAGTGTTTAATAAGCGAGGAAATAATTGGGTGTAGCTAATTTATTATTTATTATTTAGCTAGTGCAATGGGTTGGCTATGTGCTCACTTGCAAGCTAAGTATTTTACAAACTAAATTGAATCTTACTTTTATATACGCGAACACTTTGACACAAAATTGAGAAATGGTTTTACAAACTTTATATATATATATATATATATAAATACGCTTTTAAGCAAGTCGAAGCGGATTATCTTCGCCTCCATGAGGTGACTAGCACCATATAATTTGTTTGTTAAAAAACTTTTAATATAGACACAATTACACGACGAAAGGTTAGGAGCAGCGCCTCGGGTTTGAGCACGGTAGATAATTTAGAGAGAGAAGGCAGGTAAATAGGGCATAGAAAAATCGGACATTCATGAAATTACTACACAGCCGTCAATATCATTATACAGGCATGAAAAAGACCTGTTATTTAAGATCAAGGGGTTGACGTTCTGGTTAAGGTGCTCCCCTGCAAAGTTTAATGATTAGGTTCGAGTCTTACCAGTGCAAAGTGCAACTTCCATTTTTCCTATCCCCTCGTACTGATTGTAAAAAAAAAAAAGACCGGTTAGTCTAATCCTATCCGAAGGTAACTCCAAACCAAACACAGGATCTAACGAAACATAAGCCTTTTTCTTTCTTTTGTGGGGCATAAAAGAGAACTTCAATAATACAAAATAGTAATAGTATATACCTAGATCCATCTTACAACCCTGTCAAAGAAAGAACAAAACAAATTATCTGTGCCTAATAGACTACTGGACTATAAGCATACAATTAAGCTGATCAAACAATGGGCCAAGGTCTGAAAACAAAAGGCAGCTCGAAGACAACCAAAGTGGACCAGCATTTGAGCACATCTTCAACTGTTAATGAAATATCGGCTTCAAATCGGATCCTAGGGAAAGCTGCAAACCTTTCCATTGATGTAGCACAAGATCAAATACTTCGGTGGCAAAAGGTAATCCTACAGGAGTTAATGGACTGAGCAAAAAGGAGATATCACAGTACCATGCACTAGCTGAGAGATCTTTTTACGGTCTTCCAACTGCTAGAAGAGAGAAAGCGAATTAGTGTAGTATCATTGAAGGATGCAATGGCAACACAGGCATTCTAGGAAATAACTTTTAAAGAAGGAACCCACAATTCTTGGACTGGTTTTGAAAAATATTCCCACTCCTAGGTTCCTGCAATTTGTGCTAAGAACATAGTTACAGAAAGTGTCCAAGATGGTACATCTTCCTTGGAAACAATCCCTTGAAACCTAGGTTACATGGACTCGGGTAAGGATACGGGTGCATGTCAAAGCATCATACCTTTTAAACATAAATCTTAGGATATTGGATATGGGTACAACTGTTGGGAAATTAGACGCTGCTAAATTTCACCAATGATTTTTCCAGGACCTTGGGATTCAGTGGCTCAAGAGAATAAATAAAATGCAATTCAAATGAACAGAATGAATGTAGAGAAATTGACACAAGACAAGGATATACGTGGTTCACCAATTTGGCTACGTCCACCGCTCACACCCACTTTCACTAAACAAATATTGTGTTTACAAATTGTGTATCACACAAACACACACTGTGTATCACCCACACTCAAAAAATACTCACTCCGTATTTTTTGGCTCACAAACACAACACTATTTTCTCTCTCTACAATTGCTCTCAAATTGCACACTTGCAATTTTTCTCTTACTCTCTCGGTGATTCTTCTTCACATATCCTTCCTTTGCCATTTGATGGCTTTTTATAGCAAATGGAGGGCACAAATAAAATTCATAAAGATAGGTGAGTGGTGGGGTTTTGTCTCCATTATTCACAAAACATGGATTGCATGTTCCATGGCTTTATTCTCCATCATCCACAAAAGTCTCCATTCTTTAACAATCTCCCACTTGGAGACTTTTGAACTGCAACTCATCCATCGCATCTATCAGTGAGCTGGGTGTGAGACTCTTTTGTCTTCTATCCTTGAAGACCTACTGAAGCTGAGCACATCTTCAGTTTCTCTGTAGTAACTATCTTGGTTAACATGTCAGCTGGATTCTTACTGCCCTGGATCTTCTCGAGTATTAACACCCCATCTTCTAATAAAGATCTGACGAAGTGATAACGAAGTCCTATATGCTTGGTCCTCGAATGAAATGCTGAATTCTTTGCCAGATGTATAGCACTCTGACTGTCAGTGTGCAAAATATTCTTCATCTGTTTTAGACCCAATTCTGCTAACAATCCCTGTAACCAGATCATCTCCTTGCTGGCCTCGGTCACTACTACGTATTTTGCCTCTGTAGTTGATAAGGCAACGATCTTTTGCAATTGTGATACCCAACTAACTGCTGTAGTACCCACTGTGAAGATGTAACCGGTAGTACTCCTGCTATTGTCTACCTCACCAGCAAAGTCCGAGCCTACAAAGCCTTGTAGTCTCAATTCTCCTTTTCTGAAACATAAGCATTTTTCAGTGGTGCCTCGTAGATACCTTAGTATCCACTTGACTGCTTCCCAGTGTTGCTTTCCAGGATTAGTCATGAATCTGCTCACAGCTCCCACTGCATGAGCAATATCTGGTCTTGTGCAAACCATGGCGTACATGAGACTTCCAATGGCTGAGGCATATGGAACCTTAGCCATGAAGTTCCTTTCTTCCTCCGTCTTGGGTGTCTGTTCCTTGGATAGTCGAAAGTGACTAACCAAAGGTGTACTAACTGCCTTAGCATCACTCATGCTGAACCTTTTCAGAACACGCCCAATGTACTCCACCTGAGATAACTGCAAAGTACCATTTGGCTTGTCTCTGTTGATTCTCATCCCAAGAATCTGCTTTGCTGCGCCCAAGTCCTTCATGTCGAACTCACTCGATAATTGTTTCTTCAATTTTCTGATTTCGCCCATGTCGGATCCTGCCACTAACATGTCATCGACATAAAGTAGCAAAATAATGTAGCTGGACTCAAATCTTTTGAAGTAGCAGCAATGGTCAGCATTGCATCTGAAATAGTTGTTTGTCTGCATAAACCTGTCAAATTTTTTATACCACTGTCTTGGAGCCTGTTTCAATCCATACAAGCTCTTCTTCAATTTACACACGAGCTTCTCATTTCCATTCTCTGAGAAACCCTCCGGCTGCTGCATGTATATCTCTTCCTCAAGATCACCATGGAGGAAAGCAGTTTTTACATCTAACTGCTCAAGGTGCAAGTCTTCTGCTGCAACAATGCTTAAAACTGACCGAATGGTAGTCAGTTTCACAACCGGTGAAAATATGTCGGTGTAGTCGATTACTTCTTTCTGCTGGAAGCCTTTGGCTACAAGTCTTGCCTTGTACCTCTTGGTACCGTCATGTTCCTCCTTGACTCGATACACCCATTTGTTGTGTAAGGCTTTCTTTCCCACGGGTAACTCAGCTAGCTCCCATGTCTTGTTAGAGATAAGGGACTTCATCTCTTCTTTCATTGCGAACTCCCACTTGCTAGCATCCTCCACCTGACATGCTTCATCGTAGCATTCAGGTTCTCCAGCATCAGTGAGTAGTAAATAATTCATGTACTTTCTGTTTGGTACAAGAGGCCGTGAAGATCTCCTTAGTATAGGAGATGGAGATGGAGACTGTGGTGGATCAATCTGTTGTGTACTACTCTGGGGTGTCTGTTCCTCTAATTGAGGACTCTCATTGGCTTGTTGCACTATACTTTTATCTGGGATATCATCTGGATCAACGTACATGGGATCACCCAGTGTTACACCACTAGACTGTAGTGCATCTCTGTCTTTGTACATCACCCTCTCATTGAATATCACGTCTCGACTTCTGATCATCTTCTTGGTCTGGTCATTCCAGAATTTGTACCCAAATTCATCTCCACCATATCCGATGAAGGTGCATTTTAGTGACTTAGGATCAAGCTTTCCCCTAGCCTGGTCACTAATATGCACATATGATACACAACCAAAAACTTTCAAGTGTGAAAGTTTTACCTCTTTTTCGCTCCAAACCTCCTCTGGTATTCTGTGCTCTAGCGGAACTGATGGTCCTCGGTTGATCAAGTAGGCTGCTGTGTTGACTGCCTCTGCCCAGAACTGCTTGGGCAATCCTGCATGTATCCGCATGCTTCTGGCTCTCTCAGTCAATGTTCGGTTCATTCGTTCTGCTACGCCATTCTGTTGCGGTGTCCCTTGCACAGTCCTTTCTAGTCTGATGCCATTTTCATAACAGAACTTCTTGAACCCGGTGTCATCATATTCACCACCATTGTCGGATCTCAACTTCTTGATTTTTAGGCCTGTCTCATTTTCCACCATGACTTTCCACTTCTTGAATACTTCGAACACTTCTGATTTGTATCTCAAGAAATAAACCCACACCTTCCTGGAATGGTCGTCAATGAAAGTCACAAAGTATGACTTCCCGCCAATGGATGAGACAGTAGCTGGGCCCCAAACATCCGTGTGAACTAGCTCAAGCTTTTCTTGCTTAGGCGGTCTGCCTCTCTTTATGAAGCTAACTCTCTTCTGCTTCCCAAAGATACAGCTTTCACATAAGTCAGTGTCAACTGACTGTAGGTCTGGTAGTTTCCCCTTGGAGTGCATGATCTTGAGCCCCTTGTCACTCATGTGACCAAGTCTCTGGTGCCATAGGTTTGGATCGTCCTTGCTGTCTGCAACTGCAATTGACCCACAAGTGTTTGCTGTCATATAGAGTGTACCACTCTTCTGGCCACGAGCAACTGTCATTGCACCTCTGGAAACTTTCCAAGAATTGCCATTGAAGGTTGTGACATAACCTTCAGTTGCTAACTGACCTACTGAGATCAGATTTTTCCTTAAGTCAGGAATGTGTCTCACATCCCTTAGCTTCCACACAGATCCGTTCAGCTTGATCTGTACATCGCCCTTGCCAACCACGTCACAAGGCTGATCATCACCAAGGTATACCTTGCCAAGGTTGCTTGGAGAATAACTCATTAAGAGTTCTTTGTTGGAGGTCGCATGGAAGGAGGCTCCGGAGTCTAACACCCATGACTCCGACTTGTTCTCCAAAGAGCATATCAGTGCATCGTCTGTCTCTTCTGCTACGATGTTTGCTTCCGTTTTTCCTTCTTTTTCTTTCTTCGGGGATCTACACTGATTTTTGTAGTGCCCGGTCTTGCCACAGTTCCAACATTCGATCACCTTCTGGTTCTGATTTGAATTGTTGGAATTTTTGGGATTTCGAGATTGCGACCTTCCATTTCTGGATTTGAACCTGTTGCGCCCTCCGCTCCTGTTTGAATCTCTGCCTCTGCTTTCTACGTTTAAAGCTGACGTCGAGGTGGAAACACCATTTGACCGATTTCGAATTTCTTCAGTCATAATTGTGCTGACTACATCATCAAACTTCAGTTTTGTCTTTCTTGCAGATCCGCTGATTGCAGTAACTGTGCATTTCCAACTCTCAGGCAACTGTCCGAGAATTAAGCAGGCACGTATCTCATCAGTGAAAGACATGTCCACCGCCTCTAACTGGTCCGTCACTTCTTTGAACACGCTGAGATGTTCTCTGAATTGTGCTCCTTCTGACATCGTCATAGTAAATAACTTCTTTATTAGATGAATTTTATTTGCTGCAGAAGGCTGTTCGTACATACTGGAGAGGGCCGCCATGAGAGACGCAATTGTCTTCTCATTTTTAATGTTGTAGGCTACTGACTTTGACAGTGATAGCCTTATGGTTCCGAGAGCTTTCCGGTCCAGCAACTCCCAATCTGAATCTTTCATTTCCATTGGTTTGTCACCCAAAGGTAAATAAAGATCTTTCTGGTACAAGCTGTCTTCTATTTGCATTTTCCAGAATCCAAAATTTGTGCCGTCAAACTGAGAAATTTTGGACTCTTTCTCTGACGCCATTGCTCCCACTCGAACAAAAAATGATGATTACAAAAAATTACTTTGCAGAGTAATTTTTAGTAAATGCCTGCTGTGCTTTCGGTTCGCCAACCAAAGCCTCTGATACCAATTGTTGGGAAATTAGACGCTACTAAATTCCACCAATGATTTTTCCATGACCTTGGGATTCAGTGGCTCAAGAGAATAAATAAAATGCAATTCAAATGGACAGAATGAATGTAGAGAAATTGACACAAGACAAGGATATACGTGGTTCACCAATTTGGCTACGTCCACCGCTCACACCCACTTTCACTAAATAAATATTGTGTTTACAAATTGTGTATCACACAAACACACACTGTGTATCACCCACACTCAAAAAATACTCACTCCGTATTTTTTGGCTCACAAACACAACACTATTTTCTCTCTCTACAATTGCTCTCAAATTGCACACTTGTAATTTTTCTCTTACTCTCTCGGTGATTCTTCTTCACATATCCTTCCTTTGCCATTTGATGGCTTTTTATAGCAAATGGAGGGCACAAATAAAATTCATAAAGATAGGTGAGTGGTGGGGTTTTGTCTCCATTATTCACAAAACATGAATTGCATGTTCCATGGCTTTATTCTCCATCATCCACAAAAGTCTCCATTCTTTAACAACAACAATATGCCATGAACACTTATTTACATTATATTGCATAATACTCTTAGATAATGTCTTAAATTATTAAGAAATAAACTTGAAATTGTATAGAATCAAGGAAAAATATGAAATTTCTATATTCCATCCATGTGAAAAGCTAAAAGTGTTGATTTTCTAACAAATGCGAGCTTCTTTTTTTTCAAATATCATAAAATTTAAAGGGTCCAAGTGTTTGAATTAGGTACGCATGTGGGACACATACCCATGTCATATCCGTCGGACAAGGGTATTTTGTGAAAATAGACGGGCCCGTGGAACATAGCTTGAAACTAAAGCAAAGATGAAACTCTTGCTAAAATTAATAGCAACAGGGTTGGGGGGATAAAAGATGAATCATGAGCATGATGAAGAATAGGTTTGCATAGGATTTAGGATTAGGTAAGAACCATTTTGAAAATGGTGAAATTTACTTTATGAAAAGTTACATAACATATTCTTCCTTTTTCCATTGTTCGCCAAATAAAGATTGATCACATTTCTGAAAATCGTTGTTTGAGCCACCAAAAAACAAAAAGAAAAAAGAAAAACAATCAATTCAAACTTGAGACATGAGAACCCAAAAAAGGAACAATAACAGTTTGGCAGCAACATTCATGATGCATGAATTATACTATACCATGATTGCCTCAAATGACGAATAGGTAAAGCAAGAAAGAGATGTTATTTTAGAAGAGGTAAACAAAAGGAAACTGATTGCAGGTAATTCGTTTCCAGTCTTATAGAGAAAGGTGTTTTGGAGATCAACCCCTGTGGTTAAAGTAAAACGGACAGAATACAAAGATGATTCATTTAATTGCAAATGAGAGACGAGGGAAAACTTTTGGGGACAAATTTATGCTACATTTTTACATTCAATATGTCTGCTAAGAAAATATATGTGGGTTGTTAGAGTATAAAATAATGGATGGGATGTAGTAAGTAGCTAGGTGTGTGGTGAGTTATTAGATGGGTGCATATGTAATCTGATTTTCTCTATATTATATATATATACCATTATATGTGTGTATTAGGGTTAATCTGAACCCTAATCTCACTTTTCCAATCTACATCGTATCAGAGCAGGGCTTTCTTTGGTGCCCTAACTCAGTCACCAATCGTCCGCCACCACCCACCACCATCGCATGATCAATCACATCCTGCGACAACCTCTACAGCCACCCTAGCCTCCTTTGACAGTTATAGTAATTTCAGACGAATCAATAGCCACCCTGCGATTGCCAATTGATAGCCAAACCGCCATCGCCAGCCATTATAGACCCTGCAATCTTTCCCTACCCTTGCCCAATCGACCAATTACCGACCTAATTGATTAGTCCTTAGAAATCCTTAGGGGCGCCTGACCCAATTAATCAACCCTTAGGGGTCGCCTGTTCTCGCATGGTTTGATTGATCGACGACCTTGTTTTTGTGTTTGTCGTTTGTTGAGGTGTATTTGCTGGGTTGCCTGCTGTTTCCCTATTGCTGCCCTCGTGCTTTGATGGTTTTATTCACCGTGTTCGTCTCTTGCGTTTCCGTATGATTACTCTCGGAGAATCGTATCGGCTCCGATGTTTGATTGTGGCTCATTGCCCAATCGCTTGGTATGATTTAGTTTGTTGCTGATTTCGTTCTTGTTTGTTTGTTCGTTATTGTTTTAGCACCCATATTGTTTATCTTTTCTTGGTTATTGGTTGTTTGCCTTGCTTGTTGGTTTGTTGCTATGGAGACAAAATCCACAGATGGATCCGCTGTTTTTGGTACTGTTCGTTATAGCTTTAGTTCTGGTTCTGGTTCTTCTTGGGGTGCTAACTTTATATCTATTACTACTATGCGACTCAATGTGAGTAATTATCCTCTTGGGCCAAATCAGTTGAGGTGTATTTGCTAGCAAAAGGACAGACTAAGTATATTAGTGATGCTACCCAGGGTTCAAAGGATCCCTCCCATGCTGCTTAGGAGAAAGAAGATACTCAGATTCGTATTCGGATGTGGAATAGTATGGACTCTTCAGTTAGTAGTAGTTTGGTTTGTTTGGATATGGCCAAACAGGTGTGGGATCGGGCAAAGGAGATGTTCTCTGGCATTGATAACTTGCACCGTATTTATGATATACATCAGGTCTTCTTCTAGCTCTCCCATGATGATTGGTCAGTCTAGGCCTTCTACGGGAAGTTCCGCAATATTTGTGAGAAGAAGATTGCCTTGAGTGAGCCCATTACTTCGGATATTTCTGCGATGAGGCAGCAGCGCAAGTCTATGTGGCTTGCTCGTTTTGTCTGCTCTCCCGTCCTCATTTGATGGTGTTCAATCACATATCCTTGGAATTAGGGAGTTCCCCTCTCTCAATGAGGTGTTCAATCGTATTCGCCAGGCTTCTTTGTCGCCCGTTGCTCCATCACATACCGATCGCTCTACTTTGGCTGTCTCTAGTGGGCCTTCTCGCCCTTTAGGGAACTATCGTCCTTTTGGCTTTGGTCGTGGTCGGAATGGTCGCCTAATTGATTTTACTCGTGACAGTGGTGGTGTTGGTCGTGGCAGATGTGATTCAGGTGGTCGGGGTCGGGGTTGGGGTCGCCGTAGCAGCCGTGGTCCTCGAATGTGTACTCATTGTTGCCAGGACCACCATACCATTGACTGTTGTTGGGATCTTCATGGCCGTCCTATTGCTCATCAGGCCTCTGTTGATCCTGAGATTGATGTTATGACTATCTCGGGGAAGAGGACCAGCGATTCTTGGTCGCTCAATCGTCTGCCACTACTACTCTAACGCAAACTAGTGCTTCCACCGCATGTGTTACTACTCAGAGTCCTTGGGTTATTTGCTCCATCACATACCGATCGCTCTACTTTGGCAGTGGGCCTTCTCGCCCTGTAGGGAACTATCGTCCTTTTGGCTTTGGTCGTGGTTGGAATGGTCACCTAATTGATTTTACTCGTGACAGTGGTGGTGTTGGTCGTGGCAGATGTGATTCAGGTGGTCGGGGTCGGGGTCGGGGTCGCCGTAGCAGTCGTGGTCCTCGAATATGTACTCATTGTTGCTAGGACCACCATACCATTGACTGTTGTTGGGATCTTCATGGCCGTCCTATTGCTCATCAGGCCTCTGTTGATCCTGAGACTGATGTTGTGACTATCTCGGGGAAGAGGACCAGCGATTCTTGGCCGCTCAATCGTCTGCCACTACTACTCTAACGCAAACTAGTGCTTCCACCGCATGTGTTACTACTCAGAGTCCTTGGGTTATTAATTTTGTAGCCTCTGCTCATATGATTGACACATCTTCCATCCTATCTGATATCTCTATTGCTAGTTGTCTATCTCGTGTTACCCTTACGGATGACTCTACCTTTCAAATTACTGGTTTCGGTAGAGCTAGTTTGTGTCCTTCTCATTTGTTTTACATGTTCCTAAGTTTTCATTTAATCTTTTATATGTCAGTAAACTTACTCAGTCTTTGAACTGTTCAGTCATATTTTTTCGTACTCATTATGTTTTTCGGGATCTCCAAACTAGGGGAGAAGATTGGTGGCGGATCTGAGCGCGGTGGATTATATTACTTTGATGTAGACCTTCCTTGGTGGCTCTCTGATCGTCCGAGGACCCCTACCACCTCCATTGTCGTCTTGGTCATCCATCTCTTCCAAATCTGAAGAAGATGGTCCTCGCGTTTCAGTTAGTTCAATCTCTACCATGTGACATATGTAAGTTTAGGTTATTTCATTCAGATGTCAAGCGGCGTATGTCGAGTCGATTTAGGTTATTTCATTCAGATGTCTGGGGACCCATTCGGGTTCCCTCCCTTTTAGATTTTCATTATTTCGTTATTTTTATCGATGATTTTAGTCGAGTCACTTATATTTACCTTATGAAGGATCGGTCAGAGTTGTATTCTATCTTTAAATCCTTTTATAATGAAATAAAGACCCAGGTTAATATTTCCTTATGTCTTCGTAAGGCTCTGTTTGGCCTTAAGCAATTTCTGAGAGACAAGTTCTGGAAGTTTAGCAATGTAGTTCAGCGGTTTGGTATGCGTCGCTGTTAGGCTAATCATTCAATATTTTTCAGTATGACAAAGAGGGGGAGGACTCTACTGATTGTTTATGTTGATGATATTATCATCACTGGTGATGACACTTACGCTATTGCGGAGTTTAAGACTTTTCTTCAGGGACAAGTCCACACCAAAAAATTGAATCAACTTCAATATTGTTTAGGTATGGAGGTTGCCCGGTCAAAAAAGGGGATTAGTCTGTCCCAACGGAAATATGTGTGATACATTTTGGAGGTCACTACCTTGATGGGGGCCAAGTCAGTAGAGATGCCTATGAATTCTAATGTGAAGTTGTGTGGATCAAGGTGAGTTATTGTCGAGTCTAGACAGTTACCGGAGTTGTTGGGGAAGTTGAACTAACTCACCATTACACGTTTTGATATTGCATTTGCATCGAGTGTGGTCAGACATTTTAGGTCAGCTCTTCGTTCGACTTACATGGAGGCAACCTTGAGGATTGTGAGATACCTCAAGGCACATCCAGGTCGTGGTTTGTTTTATGGGATACACAGTCATCTACTTATTGAGGTGTTCACTAATGCTGATTGGGCGGGGTCTCCATTAGGAAGGAGGTCTACTACTAGGTAATGTATTTTTCTAGGTGATAATCTTATCACTTGGAAGATTGAGAAGTAAACGATAGTTGCGAGGTCTAGTGCGGAGGCCGAGTACCGAGCTATGTTAGGAAAAAATGAAAATGTAGTGACAAATCACGATTCTCGAGTAAATTCCACTTTATCCCCTTGTGCTATAGACTTTAGCATTTTACCTCGTGGTTCAAAAATACCATGTAAACGCCTTATGGTTTTGGACTAATTGAATAATTACGTTTTCATCAAGTATGAAAGTAAATAACCATCATATACATAGATATATATAATGAACCTAACATTTTTGGAGGGCGTTCTCGTCTCTTCTTTATGCCATTTTTGGATGAATATTTACTTACGATGGAAAAAATACCTGTGCAGATTCTTTGACCATGAGGGAGTAAAGTGCTATAAGGAAAAAAACCAGGAGATAAAAGTTGACTGACCTATAAAAACTTTGAGAATAATTTGGTGCGAAATCCAAAAACTATGATTTTATTACAGGTGTTCGATAATTGATATATGTTAATCTTGCGACTTCACTCCTCTATTATCTGCAGATCCTTATGCATTTGTTATTCTAATAGAAGAAGGTTGCAATATATTTCAATTTGAAATACCGAGGATTTGGTTGGTAATTGACCTAAAACAACATCCAAGGGTGATTCAATGCTCTACATGACTTTTCTTTCAGATAGATTAAAATAAAATTAGAGCAAAGTCAGAGTTATGTTTGTCAAGCTACCAAGCTAGTTGAGTGTGCAAGGCATATTCAAAGAAGTCAACAGTTCCACCATCAAAAGCATATGATGAACTAGATAATGCAGTTTGCTGACAAAACAAATTACCTTTGTTAGTTTTCATTTCTTGGACTGGAGGTTTCGGAATCATCTGCAATGGATAAATAGTGAGGCCAGATTTCCCCAAGATATTTAGATCCTTCGCCCGTTGAATTTCTTTTCCTGTAATAGAGATTACAACAACAAGAAATAATAGAAAAAATAAAATAAAGAGAACTAAATGCAACAGCTCTCAATTAGCCTGTAACAATTGGATTGCCAGCATTAAGTAAAACATAAATGTCACTGAAACATGGGGATCAACTTCCAGTCTTGACTTGGTAAGGACCATGCCTTGTGTGACACAAGCCTTGCCTCTCATAGCAAGGCTCAAATTTCTTGACTTCTGACCTCTTGGTGAGGTTCAGGAGTCCTAACCACCCCAGCTAATTGGCGGTGAATATACACAACTTGGAAAACAAAAATTGAATCAGATGTATAGATGGGTTGGCCTACAAAATATAAAGTAATGTAAAGACACTACTATTAAACAAGAAGAATAGAAGACAGCTAATCCACATCACATGAAAATCTGTGTCCACCAGTTATAAGAAAGACCAATTCAAATTCGGAATGACACTGCAAGAAGTGAAGGTAGTATATATAGTGAACTTAGAAACTAATTACTAGGGTATTCAATATGCAGCTCCTATAATGTGGTATTTTACGAACACATTGCTCCTAAATGCAGGAAGATGGACAATACAAAATAGAAAGTAATGTAGAGACACTAATATTAAACAAGAAGAATAGAAGACAGCTAATCCACATCACATGAAAATCTGTGTCCACCAGACATAAGAAAGACCAATTCAAATTCGGAATGACACTGCAAGAAGTGAAGGTAGTATATATAGTGAACTTAGAAACTAATTATTAGGGTATTCATTATGCAGCTCCTATAATGTGGTATTTTACGAACACATTGCCCCTAAATGCAGGAAGATGGACAATTTGGACAAGCACACATTGAGGCATCAGCACATACATTGTTTCAAGAGCTGCAGAACATTTAATTTATCATATTTACTTCTGGAGAAGATCTATCGTCTATTTTACAAAATTTTCACCAGCTTGGCAACAAATATTTAGTCAATATTGTGAACCTTGTGATTAACGTAGATCGACCTTTACTATTTGCTTCACGGTTGGGGAAATATGCAACCACTAATATCTCCGCAAATGAATGGAGATGAATGACTTGGAAGAGAATTTCGAGGCACCAGGAAAGCATACAGTTCTTCAAATAGAAGAGACAATCTACTTTTAAGCAATGAATAATGATGCTCCAACATAGGCATACTAATTCAGACATTTCATTGGAGCTTTTAAAAGAGATCTTTCACAAAATATCATGAAGTCAATAGATCACAACAAATAGCATATCCATCATTTGCGTTGACTTCATGTCATAATAGAGTACCAAACCTCATTATTCACCTAATGAGTCAAGACCAACCAATAGATATGTAGTTTCGAGTTGACCAAAACTGGAAAGTGTTGAGACCCATTCATGCAAATAAAAATATACCTTTCTTCCAAACCCAGTTTTGTATTTGAACGTTTGCAATGAGAAAATTATAAATTTCCTAGTTGTACT
>BRYF01000012.1:9947500-9962500 GCA_030159135.1 Actinidia polygama
TCAAGTGTAAGAATGGGTGGCATGTCTTGTAAACCACCCTGCCCTCTCTCTCTCTCTCTCTCTCTCAACATTTACAGCCCGACTTACCAAACTTGACGTAGCTGATGCTTCAAAAAGAGAATGCCACCACACCAAGTCTAGGGTTGGGAATATTGTGATCCGGTCCATTCCAAGCTTACTCTTAACTCATACGAATATCACAAAAATTTATTTATAATAAAAACATCATAAAAATTACATGAATAATCAGACACACAAAAGTATTTGTTACCAACAAATAAACAAGATTCAATTTTTCTCTTTTGAAAATGCAAAAGTGTACTATTCTTTTCAATCTATATCCAAATTCCATTTTCAATTGGATTGATTAGTTTTATCACATAAAATTAGGATTCCATAAAAATATTCAAAAATCATGTATAGCATATTAAAATAACTGCCATGTTTATTACTGATCAGTAAAATTCATATTTGTAAAAAGGAGAGGAGAATTCTTTTATGGTAAAAAAAAATTCTTTATTTTTTGTGTATAAAGAGTTGTTGGCAATCAGACACGTGGCAGCACGTGCGTATGCGATTAGATGGTGGTTACACGAAAGGCTAAGTGTGGATGACCTCCTTTTCTTTTTCAAGTTCTGCAATGGTAAAGATACAATAATAATTCATCTATCGTCTTCCGTCTCTAACTCCTATCAGTTTTTTTCAAGAATATATATATATATATATATATATTTGTAAAAAGGAGAGGAGAATTCTTTTATGGTAAAAAAAAATTCTTTATTTTTTGTGTATAAAGAGTTGTTGGCACTCAGACACGTGGCAGCACGTGCGCATGCAATTAGATGGTGGTTACACGAAAGGCTAAGTATGGATGACCTCCTTTTCTTTTTCAAGTTCTGCAACGGTAAAGATACAATAATAACTCATCTATCGTCTTCCGTCTCTAACTCCTATCAGTTTTTTTCAAGAATATATATATATATATATATATATATATATATATATATATATTTGTAAAAAGGAGAGGAGAATTCTTTTATGGTAAAAAAAAATTCTTTATTTTTTGTGTATAAAGAGTTGTTGGCACTCAGACACGTGGCAGCACGTGCGCATGCGATTAGATGGTGGTTACACGAAAGGCTAAGTATGGATGACCTCCTTTTCTTTTTCAAGTTCTGCAACGGTAAAGATACAATAATAATTCATCTATCGTCTTCCGTCTCTAACTCCTATCAGTTTTTTTCAAGAATATATATATATATATATATATATCTGTAAAAAGGAGAGGAGAATTCTTTTATGGTAAAAAAAAAATCTTTATTTTTTGTGTATAAAGAGTTGTTGGCACTCAGACACGTGGCAGTACGTGCGCATGCGATTAGATGGTGGTTACACGAAAGGCTAAGTGTGGATGACCTCCTTTTCTTTTTCAAGTTCTGCAACGGTAAAGATACAATAATAACTCATCTATCGTCTTCCGTCTCTAACTCCTATCAGTTTTTTTCAAGAATATATATATATATATATATATATATTTGTAAAAAGGAGAGGAGAATTCTTTTATGGTAAAAAAAAATTCTTTATTTTTTGTGTATAAAGAGTTGTTGGCACTCAGACACGTGGCAGCACGTGCGCATGCGATTAGATGGTGGTTACACGAAAGGCTAAGTATGGATGACCTCCTTTTCTTTTTCAAGTTCTGCAACGGTAAAGATACAATAATAATTCATCTATCGTCTTCCTTCTCTAACTCCTATCAGTTTTTTTCAAGAATATATATATATATATATATATATATATATATATTTGTAAAAAGGAGAGGAGAATTCTTTTATGGTAAAAAAAAATTCTTTATTTTTTGTGTATAAAGAGTTGTTGGCACTCAGACACGTGGCAGCACGTGCGCATGCGATTAGATGGTGGTTACACGAAAGGCTAAGTATGGATGACCTCCTTTTCTTTTTCAAGTTCTGCAACGGTAAAGATACAATAATAATTCATCTATCGTCTTCCGTCTCTAACTCCTATCAGTTTTTTTCAAGAATATATATATATATATATATATATATATCTGTAAAAAGGAGAGGAGAATTCTTTTATGGTAAAAAAAAAATCTTTATTTTTTGTGTATAAAGAGTTGTTGGCACTCAGACACGTGGCAGTACGTGCGCATGCGATTAGATGGTGGTTACACGAAAGGCTAAGTGTGGATGACCTCCTTTTCTTTTTCAAGTTCTGCAACGGTAAAGATACAATAATAACTCATCTATCGTCTTCCGTCTCTAACTCCTATCAGTTTTTTTCAAGAATATATATATATATATATATATTTGTAAAAAGGAGAGGAGAATTCTTTTATGGTAAAAAAAAATTCTTTATTTTTTGTGTATAAAGAGTTGTTGGCACTCAGACACGTGGCAGCACGTGCGCATGCGATTAGATGGTGGTTACACGAAAGGCTAAGTATGGATGACCTCCTTTTCTTTTTCAAGTTCTGCAACGGTAAAGATACAATAATAATTCATCTATCGTCTTCCGTCTCTAACTCCTATCAGTTTTTTTCAAGAATATATATATATATATATATATATATATCTGTAAAAAGGAGAGGAGAATTCTTTTATGGTAAAAAAAAATCTTTATTTTTTGTGTATAAAGAGTTGTTGGCACTCAGACACGTGGCAGTACGTGCGCATGCGATTAGATGGTGGTTACACGAAAGGCTAAGTGTGGATGACCTCCTTTTCTTTTTCAAGTTCTGCAACGGTAAAGATACAATAATAATTCATCTATCGTCTTCCGTCACTAACTCCTATCAGTTTTTTTCCAGAATATATATATATATATATATATATATATATATATATATATATATATATGTAAAAAGGAGAGGAGAATTCTTTTATGGTAAAAAAAAAATCTTTATTTTTTGTGTATAAAGAGTTGTTGGCACTCAGACACGTGGCAGTACGTGCGCATGCGATTAGATGGTGGTTACACGAAAGGCTAAGTGTGGATGACCTCCTTTTCTTTTTCAAGTTCTGCAACGGTAAAGATACAATAATAATTCATCTATCGTCTTCCGTCTCTAACTCCTATCAGTTTTTTTCAAGTATATATATATATTCACAGAGAAATTCAAAGATTTCTCCAGAAATGTTATCTGTAGAATCCATAGGCTCTGTTGTATCCTGGAGACAAGTTGCTAGGTACCCAATAACAAACTCGATTAGATTAGAGTGAGGGCAAACTTTGACTTAAACAAAGCGATTTCGAAACCTAATTGTTGTTTTTGATTTTCCTAACAAGTTTAAGACAATATTTACGATGGAAGGAGGATCTAACGCAACAACATTCAAAGCTATGAATCAAGATTTCGTGAAATTGGACGAGTTTGACGGAACCAATTTCACTTGCTGGCAAGTTAAGATGAAGTTTCTGCTTACTGCGTTAAAGATTTTCTATGTTCCGGACCAAAGTTTGGAGGATTGTGAACCAACTCCTGAAGATACTGAAGCAACAAATGCAGAGAGAGAGAAGCGCAAGGACGAACTCGTTTGCAGAGGGCACATTCTGAACACACTTTAGATAGATTGTATGATCTATTCACTGCAGTCCAATTACCAAATGAAATCTGGAACACATTGAAAGCAAAGTACAAGACAGAGAAACTAGGAACGTATAAATTTATGATTCTAAAGTACCTTAAATTCAAAATGGTTGATAACGTGTCTGTTGTACACCATGTACATGAAATAAAAGTCTTGGTCAATAAGCTCTATAATCTCAACATTAAGATTTCTGAATCATTCCAAGTTGGAGCAATTAAAGCCAAACTTTCACCAAGTTGGAATGATTATTGTTGTGGTAAAAATCTGGGGGGGGCGAGCAACCAACAGTCAATATTGCTTGAAGCGGCGAGGTAAGAACCTCGGAAAGATCTAGGCGACCTGCGCAGGAGAACAAATGTAATCGGCCGGGGCGAAGCCACTCAAAACCCCTCCGGCGTGGAGATCAAACGAAGGCGATATGAGGATAAGAAGTAAAGCAGAGCTCTATTCATGTAATAACACAGTGAGGTGTGTGTATTGAGCGTACCTTAAAAGTAGGGGAGATCGATCTTTATATAGTGGAGCGATGGAGAATTATGCGGAGATCGTGCCGAGATCCTCGGATGGATCTGTTTGGAAGTCTACCCCGGAGATAATGGAGATGAATTAGGAGATCTTGCCAACTAGAGAGTAACCCGAAATTATAGGCTAGACTGCCGGAGCAAATATTGCAGTTCCCGTGTGGAGAGAGATCCGCGTGGGGGGTCTTCTCGGAGGTGGGCACGAGACGGGGGCGAGATAGTTGTTCCCGCCGTTCGGGCGAGATAGGTACGTATTTCTATTGATATCAATGGCGAGATATATGAGCGAAACCATCCATTGAAAATAATAGTCTGCTCTTTTTTACCCACATCAATTATAGTAAAAAGTTTCTGCATACAACATGATCTTGTTAATTAAACTTCAGGAATTTGTTGAATTTAAATGTAAAAAATAAAATACAAATAAATTTGAAATCTATACTATCAGATTATTATAAATCAAAAACTGTGTATTGAAATAAATAATAAACAATAACCATAAAAATAATAGTGGATTGAGACCAGCATTCAACATTGTCTCCTTAAGGTAGAATTCACCCCGTCACTTGGTGTTTGGGTTGATTATCGTCTATCTCACACGCACGTCACACTAACCATAAAATCTGATAATTCAAATTTTATTTAGGCTGCATACCTTTGTAATTTAACTACAAAGTTTCATAATTTTCTATGCGACTCACAATATGTAACGTGACGACTCAGTCACGAGACTGGTTAATTACCGTCACCGTCTAGTAACACTCACCCAAGCCTAATTAAGTCGGTTTTGATAGACAAACTGAGATTACATAACAATAATATTTATTATCAACAAATGAATAGCGAAAGAGTAAATAAGCTTTTAGAATCGACTAGTTGTATCGAAAGATATTATAACTCCAAAAGTACATTACAGCTATCGACTTACAATAAGTTCACAAAATGACCTATTACAACATACTATATCGTATCTAATATATTCACAGACAACAACCGAAAGAGTAAGATCTTGTTAGGGTTATATACATAAACAAAACTAATATGTTCTGAAAGATACAAAACTCAAGTTCTCATAATCTATAAAGCAACTCCAAGACCTAACAGACATAAGCCAAAAAGTCTCAAGACTTGAGCCAACAAAAAGAGCCATCTTCGAGGCTCACGACTTAGTACCTGAAAATAAGGTTGAATAACTCTGTAAGCGATAAATTCGTGTGAGTTATTTATATCGGAGTTACTAGTCTACCATGAATTCGTATGCAAATAAAATATAGCATGACTATGTTTCAATCTCATAAATTGTTGTATCTTTTCATGATTTTCGATGATATATCACATAAATCAATTCTATAAATCATTAATCACAACAAGATTAATATCACAATCATATCCACAAAACCATATGGCATTACATGATGTAACACAATCAAGGGGAGCGACCCCAAGTCGATATTGATATCAAATCTAATTCCCCAGCCTTATATCTCCTTACATGTTGGTTCGCTTATCATGTCTCCTATTATCTGGGACCATCTAAGGACGCGCCAAATAAACTGGGTAACTCAAACCAAAAGCAAATATTATAAACTAATTCCAAATCAAAATTTCATGGTTCATGTTTGTTTTCAAATTCGACATCCATAGTACAATTCTCTTATATGCTCGTTTAAAATAATATCTAACAATATTAATTAGCTGAATATAAAGTATAACCTACAACAAAATATTAGATTTGAGGAAATTAAATATACTCGTTGGTATGTTCAATAAATTGCATGTCATAAATTAAAGTACCAAGACCAATGTGTATATATCAAGAATTTGGGAGTATAAAGTGTAATTGAGCTATTTTAGCATGAAGATTAACAAAGTATTATTCTTTCAACAAAACAAATATTTCTAAACACTTTATCATGCATCATTTTAACAATTTTAGAAAAAAAAACAAGTAACTAGGGTATAAAACAACTCAATTCACACTATTTTGGACTTGTCATTAGCGATAGTTCGAAATGAACTACGGTACGAACCCAACCGAGACTCTGAACCTGATCATAATATTTCACATCAATATCCTAGACAATCTGTGCAAGCAATAAGTTACACTCCGTCGGTGGTCGTGTGGGTCGAAAGTCGATCGGCCCACTGCGGTGGTGGACAGTGGCAATAGTTGGTGGTTTTGGGGTATCAATATGAAATATCGAGATAAGTGGAGAGTTCTCAAATGGTGTCAATAAAGGTGGTCCGATGGTGGGGGTTGGCCAGAGTTTGGCTGGAGAAGTTTTGTAAAAAATTAACTATTTTTCGCTGACGGTTTATAACGCAACTTTTGGCTACCGGAGAGTCGACCAGAGGTCACGGATGAGTTCAGAAGGTCGATTATAGTCGAGGTAAGGTGAATTCTGGCTATCCTGACGGCCGGCGGTGGTGGTCTCCGATGAGCACCGAAAATAATAATTTTCAGTATCAGCTCGAGACGCTATTTGACGTTTGTTTGCGGGGGCCGGAATAGGATCTAACAGGCTTCTACAAGTTGAGAAGTGTTGGGTAGTGATATCTGGTGGCCGGTGGTGGCCACACGTGGGTGTGGCCTTGTGTGTGCGTATATATATATATATATATATATATATATATATATATATAGGTGAGAGAGAGGAGGGGAAGAGAAGGGGGAGAGACTCACCGGAGGTGGTGTGGCGGTGGCTGGACGATGGAGGTGGGGGAGGATGTGCGACGGTGGACGAGGTGTGTAATGTTTGCTAAATTATTTTTGGACTTGGACCATAAATATCTATTTAATTATATTGTTGTTTGATTGGGTTATGAATTATTGGTGAGCCAAGCCCATTACTAGTTATGTTGGACCCATGGAGGTATAGTGGGGATTTAACATATGTTTGTGTGTGTACCACACCATAGCAAATCCCTTGAATTTTCAACACATTTCCCCTTTTCCCTCTCATCCGAATCTCATCCACCTATTCTCCCACCTTCTCCCACTTTTCTTTCATCTTTTCCCCCTAAATTTAGCCAACACTTTCAACTTTTGTCTCCCACTTTCAATTTTTTTTCTTTGCTTTTCTCTTTCCATTATTCTCTTCTTCCTCAAATAATGGAAGAGTTCTTCCTTTCCCTCATTTTCTTTTCTTCTTTGTTCTTTCTATGTGAGAAGTGAAAACCAAAGAACTCCGGCCAAAGAACACCATTTCCGGCCATTTTCCGGCGATCTCCGGCCTTCGGACAAAACACGAAAGTTGTTCATCTCTTCGAGCTCTTTGATTTCAACCGATTGGAATCCCGTTAGGACTCCGTTTGGACCACCGTTTTTCAGATTTTTCGTTACGCTTCAAGAGGTAGTTTGATATTGTAGTATCGCCCCATCATTTTTATGATTATGATTTTGAGATGTGATTAGTTATTATTACAGCATTATTTGAATGTTTGGTTAATGTGGAAATATATAAATTATTCATATTTGCTTTTATGAAATATTTGTATAAAATTCTAAGTTTCGAAATTCATTTTATAGGTCAGTTTGGGGTTATTTAGAGTCCGAATTTAAAAGAGAGTTCTAAACAAAAGTTGTCGATCATCTTAATACCTTTCTAACGAATCTTAAAATTTGTAATTCGGATATCATATGAAAACGTTATGAGTAAAATACCGGTACTGTTATCTGAAAATACAATATGAACTAGAGACGAGATCGTGTTATCCTCACCTTTTCGTGGATTGATGTTTGTTCTAAATTCCGGGACGGAATTCTTTTAAGGGGGGTAGAATGTAATGTTTGCTAAATTATTTTTGGACTTGGACCATAAATATCTATTTAATTATATTGTTGTTTGATTGGGTTATGAATTATTGGTGAGCCAAGCCCATTACTAGTTATGTTGGACCCATGGAGGTATAGTGGGGATTTAACATATGTTTGTGTGTGTACCACACCATAGCAAATCCCTTGAATTTCCAACACATTTCCCCTTTTCCCTCTCATCCGAATCTCATCCACCTATTCTCCCACCTTCTCCCACTTTTCTTTCATCTTTTCCCCCTAAATTTAGCCAACACTTTCAACTTTTGTCTCCCACTTTCAATTTTTTTTTCTTTGCTTTTCTCTTTCCATTATTCTCTTCTTCCTCAAATAATGGAAGAGTTCTTCCTTTCCCTCATTTTCTTTTCTTCTTTGTTCTTTCTATGTGAGAAGTGAAAACCAAAGAACTCCGGCCAAAGAACACCATTTCCGGCCATTTTCCGGCGATCTCCGGCCTTCGGACAAAACACGAAAGTTGTTCATCTCTTCGAGCTCTTTGATTTCAACCGATTGGAATCCCGTTAGGACTCCGTTTGGACCACCGTTTTTCAGATTTTTCGTTACGCTTCAAGAGGTAGTTTGATATTGTAGTATCGCCCCATCATTTTTATGATTATGATTTTGAGATGTGATTAGTTATTATTACAGCATTATTTGAATGTTTGGTTAATGTGGAAATATATAAATTATTCATATTTGCTTTTATGAAATATTTGTATAAAATTCTAAGTTTCGAAATTCATTTTATAGGTCAGTTTGGGGTTATTTAGAGTCCGAATTTAAAAGAGAGTTCTAAACAAAAGTTGTCGATCATCTTAATACCTTTCTAACGAATCTTAAAATTTGTAATTCGGATATCATATGAAAACGTTATGAGTAAAATACCGGTACTGTTATCTGAAAATACAATATGAACTAGAGACGAGATCGTGTTATCCTCACCTTTTCGTGGATTGATGTTTGTTCTAAATTCCGGGACGGAATTCTTTTAAGGGGGGTAGAATGTAATGTTTGCTAAATTATTTTTGGACTTGGACCATAAATATCTATTTAATTATATTGTTGTTTGATTGGGTTATGAATTATTGGTGAGCCAAGCCCATTACTAGTTATGTTGGACCCATGGAGGTATAGTGGGGATTTAACATATGTTTGTGTGTGTACCACACCATAGCAAATCCCTTGAATTTCCAACACATTTCCCCTTTTCCCTCTCATCCGAATCTCATCCACCTATTCTCCCACCTTCTCCCACTTTTCTTTCATCTTTTCCCCCTAAATTTAGCCAACACTTTCAACTTTTGTCTCCCACTTTCAATTTTTTTTTCTTTGCTTTTCTCTTTCCATTATTCTCTTCTTCCTCAAATAATGGAAGAGTTCTTCCTTTCCCTCATTTTCTTTTCTTCTTTGTTCTTTCTATGTGAGAAGTGAAAACCAAAGAACTCCGGCCAAAGAACACCATTTCCGGCCATTTTCCGGCGATCTCCGGCCTTCGGACAAAACACGAAAGTTGTTCATCTCTTCGAGCTCTTTGATTTCAACCGATTGGAATCCCGTTAGGACTCCGTTTGGACCACCGTTTTTCAGATTTTTCGTTACGCTTCAAGAGGTAGTTTGATATTGTAGTATCGCCCCATCATTTTTATGATTATGATTTTGAGATGTGATTAGTTATTATTACAGCATTATTTGAATGTTTGGTTAATGTGGAAATATATAAATTATTCATATTTGCTTTTATGAAATATTTGTATAAAATTCTAAGTTTCGAAATTCATTTTATAGGTCAGTTTGGGGTTATTTAGAGTCCGAATTTAAAAGAGAGTTCTAAACAAAAGTTGTCGATCATCTTAATACCTTTCTAACGAATCTTAAAATTTGTAATTCGGATATCATATGAAAACGTTATGAGTAAAATACCGGTACTGTTATCTGAAAATACAATATGAACTAGAGACGAGATCGTGTTATCCTCACCTTTTCGTGGATTGATGTTTGTTCTAAATTCCGGGACGGAATTCTTTTAAGGGGGGTAGAATGTAATGTTTGCTAAATTATTTTTGGACTTGGACCATAAATATCTATTTAATTATATTGTTGTTTGATTGGGTTATGAATTATTGGTGAGCCAAGCCCATTACTAGTTATGTTGGACCCATGGAGGTATAGTGGGGATTTAACATATGTTTGTGTGTGTACCACACCATAGCAAATCCCTTGAATTTCCAACACATTTCCCCTTTTCCCTCTCATCCGAATCTCATCCACCTATTCTCCCACCTTCTCCCACTTTTCTTTCATCTTTTCCCCCTAAATTTAGCCAACACTTTCAACTTTTGTCTCCCACTTTCAATTTTTTTTTCTTTGCTTTTCTCTTTCCATTATTCTCTTCTTCCTCAAATAATGGAAGAGTTCTTCCTTTCCCTCATTTTCTTTTCTTCTTTGTTCTTTCTATGTGAGAAGTGAAAACCAAAGAACTCCGGCCAAAGAACACCATTTCCGGCCATTTTCCGGCGATCTCCGGCCTTCGGACAAAACACGAAAGTTGTTCATCTCTTCGAGCTCTTTGATTTCAACCGATTGGAATCCCGTTAGGACTCCGTTTGGACCACCGTTTTTCAGATTTTTCGTTACGCTTCAAGAGGTAGTTTGATATTGTAGTATCGCCCCATCATTTTTATGATTATGATTTTGAGATGTGATTAGTTATTATTACAGCATTATTTGAATGTTTGGTTAATGTGGAAATATATAAATTATTCATATTTGCTTTTATGAAATATTTGTATAAAATTCTAAGTTTCGAAATTCATTTTATAGGTCAGTTTGGGGTTATTTAGAGTCCGAATTTAAAAGAGAGTTCTAAACAAAAGTTGTCGATCATCTTAATACCTTTCTAACGAATCTTAAAATTTGTAATTCGGATATCATATGAAAACGTTATGAGTAAAATACCGGTACTGTTATCTGAAAATACAATATGAACTAGAGACGAGATCGTGTTATCCTCACCTTTTCGTGGATTGATGTTTGTTCTAAATTCCGGGACGGAATTCTTTTAAGGGGGGTAGAATGTAATGTTTGCTAAATTATTTTTGGACTTGGACCATAAATATCTATTTAATTATATTGTTGTTTGATTGGGTTATGAATTATTGGTGAGCCAAGCCCATTACTAGTTATGTTGGACCCATGGAGGTATAGTGGGGATTTAACATATGTTTGTGTGTGTACCACACCATAGCAAATCCCTTGAATTTCCAACACATTTCCCCTTTTCCCTCTCATCCGAATCTCATCCACCTATTCTCCCACCTTCTCCCACTTTTCTTTCATCTTTTCCCCCTAAATTTAGCCAACACTTTCAACTTTTGTCTCCCACTTTCAATTTTTTTTTCTTTGCTTTTCTCTTTCCATTATTCTCTTCTTCCTCAAATAATGGAAGAGTTCTTCCTTTCCCTCATTTTCTTTTCTTCTTTGTTCTTTCTATGTGAGAAGTGAAAACCAAAGAACTCCGGCCAAAGAACACCATTTCCGGCCATTTTCCGGCGATCTCCGGCCTTCGGACAAAACACGAAAGTTGTTCATCTCTTCGAGCTCTTTGATTTCAACCGATTGGAATCCCGTTAGGACTCCGTTTGGACCACCGTTTTTCAGATTTTTCGTTACGCTTCAAGAGGTAGTTTGATATTGTAGTATCGCCCCATCATTTTTATGATTATGATTTTGAGATGTGATTAGTTATTATTACAGCATTATTTGAATGTTTGGTTAATGTGAAAATATATAAATTATTCATATTTGCTTTTATGAAATATTTGTATAAAATTCTAAGTTTCGAAATTCATTTTATAGGTCAGTTTGGGGTTATTTAGAATCCGAATTTAAAAGAGAGTTCTAAACAAAAGTTGTCGATCATCTTAATACCTTTCTAACGAATCTTAAAATTTGTAATTCGGATATCATATGAAAACGTTATGAGTAAAATACCGGTACTGTTATCTGAAAATACAATATGAACTAGAGACGAGATCGTGTTATCCTCACCTTTTCGTGGATTGATGTTTGTTCTAAATTCCGGGACGGAATTCTTTTAAGGGGGTAGAATGTAATGTTTGCTAAATTATTTTTGGACTTGGACCATAAATATCTATTTAATTATATTGTTGTTTGATTGGGTTATGAATTATTGGTGAGCCAAGCCCATTACTAGTTATGTTGGACCCATGGAGGTATAGTGGGGATTTAACATATGTTTGTGTGTGTACCACACCATAGCAAATCCCTTGAATTTCCAACACATTTCCCCTTTTCCCTCTCATCCGAATCTCATCCACCTATTCTCCCACCTTCTCCCACTTTTCTTTCATCTTTTCCCCCTAAATTTAGCCAACACTTTCAACTTTTGTCTCCCACTTTCAATTTTTTTTTCTTTGCTTTTCTCTTTCCATTATTCTCTTCTTCCTCAAATAATGGAAGAGTTCTTCCTTTCCCTCATTTTCTTTTCTTCTTTGTTCTTTCTATGTGAGAAGTGAAAACCAAAGAACTCCGGCCAAAGAACACCATTTCCGGCCATTTTCCGGCGATCTCCGGCCTTCGGACAAAACACGAAAGTTGTTCATCTCTTCGAGCTCTTTGATTTCAACCGATTGGAATCCCGTTAGGACTCCGTTTGGACCACCGTTTTTCAGATTTTTCGTTACGCTTCAAGAGGTAGTTTGATATTGTAGTATCGCCCCATCATTTTTATGATTATGATTTTGAGATGTGATTAGTTATTATTACAGCATTATTTGAATGTTTGGTTAATGTGGAAATATATAAATTATTCATATTTGCTTTTATGAAATATTTGTATAAAATTCTAAGTTTCGAAATTCATTTTATAGGTCAGTTTGGGGTTATTTAGAGTCCGAATTTAAAAGAGAGTTCTAAACAAAAGTTGTCGATCATCTTAATACCTTTCTAACGAATCTTAAAATTTGTAATTCGGATATCATATGAAAACGTTATGAGTAAAATACCGGTACTGTTATCTGAAAATACAATATGAACTAGAGACGAGATCGTGTTATCCTCACCTTTTCGTGGATTGATGTTTGTTCTAAATTCCGGGACGGAATTCTTTTAAGGGGGGTAGAATGTAATGTTTGCTAAATTATTTTTGGACTTGGACCATAAATATCTATTTAATTATATTGTTGTTTGATTGGGTTATGAATTATTGGTGAGCCAAGCCCATTACTAGTTATGTTGGACCCATGGAGGTATAGTGGGGATTTAACATATGTTTGTGTGTGTACCACACCATAGCAAATCCCTTGAATTTCCAACACATTTCCCCTTTTCCCTCTCATCCGAATCTCATCCACCTATTCTCCCACCTTCTCCCACTTTTCTTTCATCTTTTCCCCCTAAATTTAGCCAACACTTTCAACTTTTGTCTCCCACTTTCAATTTTTTTTTCTTTGCTTTTCTCTTTCCATTATTCTCTTCTTCCTCAAATAATGGAAGAGTTCTTCCTTTCCCTCATTTTCTTTTCTTCTTTGTTCTTTCTATGTGAGAAGTGAAAACCAAAGAACTCCGGCCAAAGAACACCATTTCCGGCCATTTTCCGGCGATCTCCGGCCTTCGGACAAAACACGAAAGTTGTTCATCTCTTCGAGCTCTTTGATTTCAACCGATTGGAATCCCGTTAGGACTCCGTTTGGACCACCGTTTTTCAGATTTTTCGTTACGCTTCAAGAGGTAGTTTGATATTGTAGTATCGCCCCATCATTTTTATGATTATGATTTTGAGATGTGATTAGTTATTATTACAGCATTATTTGAATGTTTGGTTAATGTGGAAATATATAAATTATTCATATTTGCTTTTATGAAATATTTGTATAAAATTCTAAGTTTCGAAATTCATTTTATAGGTCAGTTTGGGGTTATTTAGAGTCCGAATTTAAAAGAGAGTTCTAAACAAAAGTTGTCGATCATCTTAATACCTTTCTAACGAATCTTAAAATTTGTAATTCGGATATCATATGAAAACGTTATGAGTAAAATACCGGTACTGTTATCTGAAAATACAATATGAACTAGAGACGAGATCGTGTTATCCTCACCTTTTCGTGGATTGATGTTTGTTCTAAATTCCGGGACGGAATTCTTTTAAGGGGGGTAGAATGTAATGTTTGCTAAATTATTTTTGGACTTGGACCATAAATATCTATTTAATTATATTGTTGTTTGATTGGGTTATGAATTATTGGTGAGCCAAGCCCATTACTAGTTATGTTGGACCCATGGAGGTATAGTGGGGATTTAACATATGTTTGTGTGTGTACCACACCATAGCAAATCCCTTGAATTTCCAACACATTTCCCCTTTTCCCTCTCATCCGAATCTCATCCACCTATTCTCCCACCTTCTCCCACTTTTCTTTCATCTTTTCCCCCTAAATTTAGCCAACACTTTCAACTTTTGTCTCCCACTTTCAATTTTTTTTTCTTTGCTTTTCTCTTTCCATTATTCTCTTCTTCCTCAAATAATGGAAGAGTTCTTCCTTTCCCTCATTTTCTTTTCTTCTTTGTTCTTTCTATGTGAGAAGTGAAAACCAAAGAACTCCGGCCAAAGAACACCATTTCCGGCCATTTTCCGGCGATCTCCGGCCTTCGGACAAAACACGAAAGTTGTTCATCTCTTCGAGCTCTTTGATTTCAACCGATTGGAATCCCGTTAGGACTCCGTTTGGACCACCGTTTTTCAGATTTTTCGTTACGCTTCAAGAGGTAGTTTGATATTGTAGTATCGCCCCATCATTTTTATGATTATGATTTTGAGATGTGATTAGTTATTATTACAGCATTATTTGAATGTTTGGTTAATGTGAAAATATATAAATTATTCATATTTGCTTTTATGAAATATTTGTATAAAATTCTAAGTTTCGAAATTCATTTTATAGGTCAGTTTGGGGTTATTTAGAATCCGAATTTAAAAGAGAGTTCTAAACAAAAGTTGTAGATCATCTTAATACCTTTCTAACGAAACTTAAAATTT
>BRYF01000012.1:9972500-9977500 GCA_030159135.1 Actinidia polygama
TATAATAAAACAAACTTAGAATGTAACATTTATAATTAGCCAGGGCCACATAAAACTCAATTGAATTATACTAAGGATGAAATTAAAAAAATTAGTACATAAGAGACCAAAGTGATATAAAATAAATAATTTAGGGATCTTTGGCATAATTTATTCATAAAATTTTCACTAAGTTTGGTACCCGAAGCCTTTGGGGATAAGTTAAGATTTTTTAAAAAATAAATAAAAATATTTGATGAAATGTTTAAAATTGGAGTATTTGAAATATTTAAAAGAATAATTATTAAATAAAAAGCCGGGAAGAAGACAATTTTTCATGACCAGAGAGACCAAACATCCGACCACTGAATGTGCTCAAATGGAACAGAGTTTTAGAGAATGGTTTGCAGTGAATTTTTACTCTAAAATGAAGGATGTGGTGAAGAATAGAAGCTTTCCATACAGTCATACACCTACTTTTTAAGACCTTGTTTGGGATAGCTTTGGGGGTGGGGTGGGGGGTGGGGGTGGGGGGTGGGGGGGTTTATATAATTATTTTGGCATTTGATTTTTTTTTTTATTGTTTGATCCAAATTTTATACTTCTTTGGTTGTTCTTGACTAAAGGAGTTTGAAAAATATAAAAAAAAATCATATTATTTGAAAAAATAAGACCAAAATAATTTATTTTTACTTTGTGAAAATATAAAAAGTGATTTTATTTTTGTCTTAGGTAAAATTATTTATATTTTCAAACTCCTCTCGTCAAGAGAAGCAAAAAAAATATTAAAAACTCACATTCATTAGATATTGAAAGTCGTATAATTAAATCATATTTATCTTGTAAAAATAAATAGAATATATATTAATTATCTATTTTTAAAACATATATGTTTCAATTATGTGACAATTGTTTTTTAATCGACTTCATTTTTTACATTTCTAATCCTTAGACGAGCTTAAAAGGAATTTGATTTTTCGCATTCATTGGATTAGCAAACTTAGACCAAGGTTGTGTCCCATATTTAACAATCGTTTCGGTTTGGCTTTTGTACATCTATTGTTATGGTGGGGATTGAGGTTGGAGTAAATGTAAATACTAGGCTAATTTGAATCTTTATATGTGGGAGAGGGTTGAAGTGTCCAACCTAAAAGAAAACGGTATTAGATGAAATAGCTTCTCGAATAGATATACCACGTGCAACCATACGAGAATGGTGTGTGTGTTGAGACGAGTGAGTCACTCAAGACTCAAATTTGATACCACATTGACTTAAAATTAATTAGCAACAAATAGAGTAGCCTGGCCTCTCGAGGAAACATAACAAGCTTTGGTATTTGAGGTGAGCGATGTGGAACCAGTTTAACATTTTCCATAATAAATTTAGGTACATAAAGACTGTGTTTGAATTAAGTATTTGGTGAAAGAAAAAATAAATAAATAGAGAATCCAATTGTTTGAAATAGTTGAATTTTCTTTAATTTTTTTTTAACTAATTTATGGATTCAAATACAGTCTAAAGCCTACATGGAGGGTGGTGGAAATACCATTATAGGATTAAATATTTTTAATCCTAGGAACTTGTTGTGGATTGGTGACGATTATGGCGAAGGGAAGAACAAAAACAAATATTTAGTAGGTTGACCATTGTGAAAAGGAGATGTGGTACAAATTTGACCGTTATTTTAGACCACTACCAAATAGTATATTTTTACGATTACAAAATACTATTCTTGCAGAATTTGTATACAAAAATCATTCACCAAGATACAATAGTGGAGTAGAAATTAGATCTAAAAGGGGCAGAAATAACTTTGATTAGAGTAATGGTAATAGTGACGTTAGCAATTTAAATATATACCAAATATATACCCGGGGTTGGCTTCACAGATTTAGACTTGAGACTTAGGGATGGTAATTCTGTCCAAACTTAATAGGTGCCTAGCCAAACCGGTTATTTGGGTATGAGTTTTACCCGATTTTTTACCATATGGAGGTGGGTATGGCGGGAAGAGTGAAAAAATCAATCGAGTAAGGAGAGGGTATGGTTAGACAACTTCCATACCCCAATACCCAACCTCGACTCGAACTATACTCCAACTAGATTTATATATATATATAAAGAGGGTTATTATGATAAATAATATGATGTATAGACTTGGTTAAATTAGTATTTTTCTATAATAATATGTGATATATGAACTAAATAAATAAAATTTGATTTTTACTTTTGGGGATCAAAATTAACATTATAGAGTAAAATAAATTATCAATTTAAAGGCCTAAATCTAAGTGTGACATGAAACTAGACTCTCAAAACTTATTTCTTTGTTAGTGTTACTTAGTAGGTCATTCAATTTTAAATTGTGAACTCACACATTAACGATAATACGTATTCATACTTTAAATACTATGTATAATTTACTTAAATCTATAAAAGCACGCTCACCTATTTTTATACTTAAATAATTAGACCATTGACCACTTAAAAATATATAAACTTTGCTATCTACTGACATAAAAGTAAATTTGAGTTTGTGAATAAAATTTCCTACTTTTCATGTGGCCATGGGGTTAAGATTCACGCCCCCTTTCTCACTCAAAACTAGTCCTTTCCAATGAAATATTTAAAGTGTGATTCGCACCTTATCGAAGTGCTCGCCCTAATCAAAATGACTGTACTTGCCCTAAATTGTACTTGGCCCCATTTACCTGAGCCACCCTCAATTCAATGGTTTTTTTTATTATTTATAACTGGCTATCTAATTCAAAGATTTGACTAATTCAGATGCTAATACCACTATCCACTGACACAGACCCATTTAAAGTTGGGCAAAGTCCGTGTGGACTGACTTACCCAATCGTCTCAATTCAAGATTAGTTATTTATGGAAGTAAAAAGAAGAGTTGGGTAGAAAAGGAAAAAAATTCAATGTAAAACATTGAAATTTTAATATATTAATTTATTAATTTTTTCTTCTTTTTTCTCCACAAAATTATCAATTAAAACACAACCTAAATATATTTTTTTTTGCTATAAAAGTGTTTTGTTGCAATTAAGACCTCGTTTGGGTGGATATTTTAGGTCAGTTGGATTCAATTTTTTTTTGTTGTATTGATCTTTTTGACCATTTGATCAACGTTTTATAATTTTTTTATTCTTTTTGACAAGAATAATTTAAAAATATAAAATTTTGATCAATTAAAAAAAAAGATAAATTTCACTGGCTTCTCCTAAGATTTCTGACAAATACAACTACATCCCTTGCAATTTTATAAATAACATTGACCTCCTTTACTTTTAAAACTAATGTCAAGATTTCTCCCTAGAACTCTTTTTGGTGCAAAAATAACAAACTTGCCTTTTGATTTTAGGTTTTTAATTTTTTTTCTCAATACACCCATTAAGATAAATAAACATTCTTTTTTTTTAATAATAATTGATAAATAGTTTATTTTTTAAGTAGGTTTAAATTAGAAGCACTTAAAATGTAAAAATACTCAGATTATTTTTAAAAATAATTTATTGATAACAAATTTTTATTTTTAAGTATATTTTTTATTTGCAGTACTTAAAAAGTAAACTATTTAGATCAATTATTTTTTTAAAAAAAATACTTATTGATAATAAATAAAAATAAAATATTTTACAAATAAATGGTGATTTGAAAGAAAAAAAAGATAACATTAAGATAAGTGTATCGAGAAAAAGAATTTAGAAGCCATAAATCAAATGACAATTTTGTTATTTTTGCACTCTAATGACCTCTAAACAAAATATTGACAGTAATTTCAAACGTAAAAGATGTTAGTCAATGAAATTTACCACCAAAAAAATTTAGCAATGTCAAAAAAATTCATTTTCAGTTGAAAATAAGCAATATAAATCTTTAACAAGCTTGTAAAATCTTTTTTTTTATTATTAAAGACAAAAAAAAATGAAAAGCAAAATCATCTACATTAGGTGTAATTTGGTTATCCAAATGGTGTCTAACTAAGATAAAAAAAAAAAAAAAAAACCCAACATGGAGAGAATATTAATTGTTGATGGTTAAAATTGCAAGCCATTAAGGAGAAGATTCAGGTTCAGTCGCTCAAATCCAAACATCACGAACCGTCTAAAAAAATAAAAAATTATTTACCACTACTAATGAATTGATCAATCATCAGTCTCAATAGATCAATTTTTTTTTTCTTTCTTCTTAGTTATTACATACACTTAACAGTCCAGTAGGCACAATTATACAAAAAAACTAGAAGAAGCTTCATGCAATTACAGAAATTAAATATAGATAGAACACACAATTGCAAAAAAAAAAACTTAACGCTATTTTGTATGTAGAGAATATTTGCAATATAGGCCATAAATAATTCGAGAAAAGTCAGTACCTAATTCTCTTTTCTCAGGGCTGTGTGTTTGGACTGGAGCGGAGCAGTGAGAACATTTGACTTTTTCTATTTTTATGTTTTTTCTTCTCATCAAATCCTTGAATCCAAACGCAGCCTTAGTGATTCTCAAAACATGCTGGTATTGCTGCCATTCGAATTTCTGTTCTGGTTGGACGGCAGAGGAGCATGGGTGGAAATAGCGAGTCCCTTGGTGCCCATATCAAATCCACCCTGCCCGCCACTCACGAGATCTGAGAACATGTACGGACTTTGTTGGTATGGATGTTGTAGGTGATTATAGTAAGACCCAGCTGGGTTTTGATTAGGATTTGGTAAAATAGGTTGTCCAAAGTGTAAGTTGGATGCTGCGGTGAAACCAGTGAACTGTTGGACCATGGCGCGGAAGTTGGCGGCGTCGGTGTTGAGGAGGGTGGTCGGAGTTCGTCTGGACGCCCTGGACCGCCTGCGGGTGGGTTCTGAGATGCGGCCGTCTCGGCTCAGGTGACTACGACTCGCAGCAGCCCTGTCGCCACCATCGCTGGTTGGGTTTACGGTGGTGTTGGCAGTGGCGGAGATGGTTGATATTGCGGTTGCACTACCGTAAATGTTGGATTGGTGGTGGTAGAACGCTGC
>BRYF01000012.1:10032500-10037500 GCA_030159135.1 Actinidia polygama
GTGGCGGACGCAGTTATTGTGTTTTATTCAGAAGCGGTCACGTGGGGTGAGAGCATTAAGGGTGAAATAATGTTTTTCGACGGGAAGAGCAGCCCGGCGACGAGAATGACAATTTTTTATCTCGGGAGTTCAAATGACGCGAGATCTCCACCTTTGATGGGAATTGATCTTGGCCTTCCCTGAATTCTATAAATATAGGGGACCCCCCACCCATTTTCGTTCTCCGCTTATTACCGAATTGCTGACCCTGCTCAGACGCGCATCTCACCCCAAACATCTCGCCTCTTTGAGCTCGCCTCTTCCCAGCTTCAGTAAGTATTCGCTTATTATTGCCTTCTTTTTCATTATCCTTTAGTGCATGTACGGTAGGGCAGAGTTAGGAGACAAAAGTTTAGAGAACTCCCTGCCTTCTTGGATATCCGATCACTTAGGAGAGAAGTCGTATATGACTAATAATATAAACCAATCCCTTTCTTCGCCCCCTGAAGACTCTATTCACGATAACATATCTGCCAACATGGACACCTCTAACCTTGCCAAAGAGGTCAACATTATGACCCAAGGCGACTTAGATCATCTTAGGGAAACGTATTTCTTCCCCTCTGGGGTTCAAACAAGGATTCCCGAGGAGGGCGAGACAATTTTGTCTACTCGCCCAGGCGAGGTGGCCTTTTACGAGGCTGCCTTTCCAGTTAGTTTAAGGTTTCCTATCCATCCTATCGTTAGGAGGATATTAAATCATTATAAGATTTGTCCCGCCCAGCTTTCCCTCAATGCTTGGCGAAGTGTCATTTGCTCTTTAGTCATCTGGCGATACTTCAAACGCCACATGTCCTGTGACGAGTTTAGGTGCATGTATTCCATTAGTCCTCTACAGCCACCTTTCCAGCTGGTCTAAGGTTCCCTATCCATCCTATCGTTAGGAGGATATTGAATCATTATAAGATTTGTCCCGCCCAGCTTTCCCCCAATGCTTTGCGAAGTGTCATTTGCTCTTTAGTCATTTGGCGATACTTCAAACGCCACATGTCCTGCGACGAGTTTGAGGTGCATGTATTCCCTCAGTCTCTGCCAGAATCGAGATGATATTACTTCAAGTCTAGGCCCGACAAGAACATACTAAGAGGGCAAGAGCAACGTCAAGGGATGGAAAAAGAGGTTCTTTTTCACCTCAAGAGATGAATTGGATTTTTTTCCGAGCACACCCTTGGGCGGAGTCCCGCGAGTTCCCCGGACTTGGGGCATGCCAGGTAAGTCCCTGTACTTTTAATTTAGCTTGAATTTTACCTATGTACTTTAACTCGCCTTATTGACGTTAATGGTTATTTTTAGAGAAACGGGTCAACAAGTTGCCCACCTTGTCCGAGATCAAGACGAAGAGGATGACGGAGGTCCTTGACAAGATACAACCTGGGGGCTATTTCGAGGTCCCAAAGGTTCTTTCCTCTAGAACTTTCCAAAAATACTTCTCCCGCAAACGTGTGGAGATCTCGTCCAGTGGCGGCGACAATGCCCAAACCGAGGAAGGCAAAAGTACTTCGGGCGACGAGGGTAAGTCCCATCCCTCCCGAGGTGATCTTTCGCGCAATAGTCCTATCCGAATGACTCCGTAGAATGCCTAGGAGTTATTAGGGGAAAATAGGAAGAATAGCTAGGAGGGCTCTTCCCGACATCCCGGATCTGACTTTGCTTAGGTGGTTGGGGGCAGGGGCAGAGATCCTTTCTCGGAACTTCTGCCAAAGGACCCTTTATCGAGACTTCTGAGCTCCAGCTCGGAATCTGAGTTGGAGTTCGGATCAGACTTAGGATTGCCCCCCGAGCTTAGATCTGATGGTATTGCCTTTTTAACTTTTCTTAATTTTATTTCTTTTGTCGCCTGATTTTAATTTGTTTTTGCCTTGCAGCTATGTCGTCTTGGATCTCCTTGACTGCCCTTACCAAAAAGGTAAGAGAAAAGAAGACCGCGACCAAGGATGCGAGCTCAGGGGTGGAGGCTATCCCGCCATTGAAAGGGATAGTGATCCAAGAGAAGAGGCCTCGAGATGGTGCTTCCGACTCCTCTCCCAATGAGAAGGGTGATTCTTTAGGCAAAGGCAAGGAAGCCGTGATGCCGCCCCTGCCGAAGAGGTTTAAATCCACAAGGGGGCGAGCAGCGTAGCTCGGCGACCATTGACGCCAGGAGAGGGTCCATCCAACTTGCCGGTCAAAACTTAGGCCCCGGGGCTTCGGTGATGTCAAGTGCTCCGGTGGCGCGAAAAATACTTTTCGGCGTGATCCTGCCCGCCGACAAGGAAAAGGTGGATCAGTTCAGTACCGACGAACTGGTCACCAAATTTTACCACGTCTTGGGCCAGGTATTTGGCAGTTTACATTGTTTTACTTGTAATCTACTTTTTTATGGCGCTTACGTAAGGTTGTTTGTAGCAGGTGGTTGTGCTCGTCTCTGCTCTCGCCCTCCAAAGCCAAGACCACTAACATGACTACCATTTCCAGCTTGCCCAGATAGACTCGACCGAACTTGAACTGGTTAAAGCCCAAACCCGGGCTTCCATGGGGGAAAGTGACTTGGCCGATCTTAGTGATCGGGCGACGAAAGCCGAGGCTGAGCTAAGCGATCGGGCTGTGAAGACCGAGACCGAGCTGAACGAGAAATCTGAGGCTACGGCGTTGTTGGAGTCCGAGGGGGCTGAGCTTACTAAGAAGCTGGCCTTGGCCAAGAAGCTCGCTATTGACGAGTTCAAATCTTCGCCCGATTTTAAGGATGCTGTTACAGACACGGTTGCTTCATGTTTTGGCAAAGGTTTCGAATTCTGCAAGAGGCAGATTGCTCGCCATCACCCCAATCTTGGTATCGATTTGGCGAACATGGAGGTGGACGTCGACCTAGCCGAGGAGGAGGAAGCAACTAGGGATGGCGAGAAGGGTGAAGAGAACAAGGGTGATCTGCCATCCTTGTAATAATTTTTTTTAATTGGCAATCTGCCACCCTTGTAATCCTTTTTAATATCAATTGAATGATATTTTTCCAAAATTGATTTTTTGTGAATACAATTTTGGGTAAGTACTACTTTTTCTGTTTATCTTGCAAACTCGAGTGTTGGCGAGGCAAACTCCTGTATCGTTATATTACGCCTAGTAACATAATAACTGCCGATCATAACTAAAATGGTGAATTAATTGGCAACCATACTATTTCTGTTTTGGCAACAATATTAAGGGCGACCGAGATTTGACGTTATTTATAATGGCAACATTATGTATGGCGATCAAGATGCCTTCGTCGTTTAATAATGAATTGGCTATCTTGATTTTGGCGACATCCTTAATGGCGATCAAGATGCCTCCGTTGTTTAATAACGAATTGGCTATCTTGATTTTGGCGACATCCTTAATGGCAATTAAGATACCTCTGTCGTTTAATAATGAACTAGCTATCCTGATTTTGGCAAAATAAAATTTGAACTTAGCGATAAAAATAAATTGGAGAAACTTTATTTAAATTAGGCGACTTATTACAAGAAATCCAGGAACAGCACCGTGGCAACCATAAAATTTATTGATAATATTTCCTCAAGTGCTCGGTGTTCCAAGGGTGAGGGAGAATCTTCCCGTTCATATCTTTCAGCCAATACGTTGGTCGGGATACCTTGACAACTTTGTAAGGGCCTTCTCATGTAGAACCGAGCTTTCCTGCATTTGGTTCTTTTGTACATAGTGTGACCTTTCGTAGGACTAGATCGCTCGGAAGAAAAGATCTGTGCTTAACCCTCTCGTTGTAATATCTAGCGACCTGGTGTTTTTAAGCTGCTTGGTGTACTTTTGCTCTTTCCCTCCTTTCGTCAAGGAGATCGAGATTGAGTCTCAACTCGGTTTCGTTACTCTCCTTGTTGAAATTTGAGTTCCTGAAGCTTGGTATTTCGATCTCGACAGGTATTACTGATTCTGTTCCATAGACCATAGAATAAGGTGTCTCGCCCGTGGAGATCTTGCTCGTCGTGTGATAGGCCCAAATTGTGCTCAGCAGGTCTTCTACCCATTCCCCTTTAGACCTTTCTAGCCTAGTTTTTAGTTTTCTCAAGATGGTTCTGTTAGTAACCTCTACTTGGCCGTTATCTTGGGGATGTTCGGGCGAGGAGAAGTGATGCGAGATGGCGAGATCCGAGCAAAACTATTTGAATATCTCGTTGTCGAACTGCCTGGTGTTGTCTGAGATGAGAACTTTTAGAATTACGAATCGACATATGATGCTCCTCCATATGAAATTCCTAGTGTTTCTTTCAGTGATCTTAGCGAGGGGTTCTGCCTCTATCCACTTGGTGAAGTAGTCGATGGCGTCGATCAAGAACTTTCTCTATAATAGAGCTTGGGGCAATGGCCCGAGTATGTCGACTCTCCACTGGGAGAATGGCCATGGACTTGTCATTGGGACCATCTCGGTGTGAGGGAGGTGACTCACGGGGGAAAACCTCTGGCACTTGTCACATTTCTTAGTATATGTCGTCGCATCATGTTCTATTTTAGGCCAGAAGTAGCCTTGTCTAATAGTTTTTCTAACTAGCGATCTCGCCCCCGAATGATTTCCGCAGATACCTTCATGAATTTCTCTTATGACGTACTTTTCCTCTTTAGGTTAGAGACATCTTAGGAGAGGACCAAAAAAAGACCTTTTATACAAGATTCCATTGAGGATACAAAATTTGGCTGACTTGTACTGGATCCGGCGAGCTTGTAACTTGTCTTTTGGCAATAGTCCAGTTTGGAGATATGTAACGATGTCATCCATCCATGTCGGCATGAAGTCCGTTGGACAGACCGATTTGGCAACCTCAATACTTGGGTTGGCTAAGAATTCCAGGGGTATGCTTCTATCTGAGATGAAGTCAAAAGATGAGGCAAGGTTAGCTAAAGCATCGGCTTGCTTGGTTTCTTCTCTCGGGATTTGGTGTATTTTGAAATCTTTTATTTTGCCCAACATGGCTTTTGCTTTCTCTAGGTATGCC
>BRYF01000012.1:10057500-10067500 GCA_030159135.1 Actinidia polygama
AGCTTGGCCCCAAATCAATGGCATCCAGCCGTGGGGACAATGGCGAGGATATCCCGACAAGCAGTGCGGCTCCGGTTGCGAGCGATGATGGTGAGACTCATCATTCCAGAGATGTACCTGGCCGAGGTGACCATTCCCAAGATGATGTACCTCGCCGAGGTGACCATTCCCAAGATGACTCGGTAGAATACATAGGAACTATCAGAAAGGAAATGAGAAAAGTTTTACCTTACCTTCATGATCTACCATTATTAAGGCTACTAGGGGGAAAAGTCCGACCACTCATCCTTGGTTTGGAATTAGGTAGCTCTAGCTGTAGCTTGAAGGCCTGGTCGGATCCATGGTTGCCCCCCGAGCTTAGATCAGACGGTACTATGTCCATTGTTTTCCAAGTATTCCTCTTCTTTTATTGACTGACGTTGGCTTTCTTTTTGCAGCTATGTAGAAGAAAATTAGCCTGAAGAAGCTCGCCCAAATTGTGGAAGGATCCAAGGGGTCAAGCCCGGCAGTGAAAGGGGTAGTCATTGGTAAGAAACGCCCTAGAGAGGAGGTCCTTGATATTTCACCCAGCAAGAAGGGCTCGAAGGGGAAAGAGCCATGCCACCGCCCGAGGCCAAGTAGAAAGCAAAATCCAAGGCGAAGTCTAGTGTGGTAGTGAGCAGAGGAGCAACACCGATAGCGGCTTCCGGGGAGGGCACCTCGGCCAAACCTGGCGACGTCTTGGGGCCCAATGCCTCCATGTTGGAGAATTCGGCAAAAAAGCTCCTTGAGGGCATGATCCCTCCCTTCAATCGGAAAGGGGTTGACAACCTAGACCTTGATTGGGCAATCTTGCGGCTTTTTCACGGGGTTGGCTAGGTAATTATCCTTCTTCAAGTTAAAATTGTTTCTCCCCACTTTTTTTCTGACAAGTTTAATTTCTTGCAGGTGGTGATGCTTACTTCTTCCCTCGCCGGGCGAGGCAAGGAATTGAGGGATGTGGCAATGATTCAATATGCTTGACCTGAATCAACTGAGACCGATATGGCCTATGCTTAACAACACACCTTAGAATTGGAAGGCCTAGTGGTTAAGCTCGGTGATTGGGAGCATAGGGTTATTCAGGAGCTCAAAAAGAAGAAGAAGGAGCGGGACACTATGGTGGTAAGTTTGGAGGCGAAGAATGCTGAGCTGAAGAAGAAATCCATAAGGCCTCAGATGATTTTAGGAGGCTATTGAAGTTTCAGCTTTTAGGTACTTCGGCGAGAGATTCAACGTCTACAAGAGGCAAATTGATCGTCTTCACCCTGACCTCGACATCCAAGTCATGGGAATTGACATCGATCTGCTCGAGGAGGAGGAGGAGAAAGAGGAGGAGGAGAAGGATGGAGAGAAGGAGGGGGAGAAGGGCAATACCATCCCCCTCTCTCCTTAAGATACTTGTAAATTTTTTTCCTTTTTGCAATGGCGATGTGTAATCCTTCTTATCTTTTAATGAACGACATTTTCTTCCTAGTGTGATTCCATCTTTACGCTTCTTCTTTATAAAAATGTATTTGTCCTTCTTGGCGATATCATTTTAAATAAATTTGGTGAGGTAAACTTGGCGACTAAAATTCATCATATTGGCAAAAAAAAACATCGTGCAACATGTCAAGTGTAATTCACCTTAACTCGAGAAAACAACATATTTAACTATGGCGACCACATTATCATGATGAGCTGACTTTGGCGATCAAGATGCCTTGTTGAATAATTTGCAAATTTCTCAATACAATTAAGTAGGCGATCTTGATATTGGTGATATCATGTAGGCGAATACACTTGTAACTAGCGATATAACCCACAAATTTAGGCGACACTGGCAAATTCGAATTAGGTAATTTTGTTATTTTATTAAAATAATTTTAACCACATAAAGATTGACAACCATAATATCGAGTTTTTGGCGAATCATAATTACATGGAGAGTGTGGCGAACATAAGACTCTGGCGACATCATCTCATTGTGTAGGCAACCAAAAGAACTGTTGGTAGTATTTCTTCACATGTTCAGCGTTCCACGGATGAGGTAGCCCTTTTCCCACTCATGTATTTTAGCCAATAAGTTCCCGGCCTAGACACTTTAACAACTTTGTAGGGGCCTTCCCATGTAGGGCCAAGCTTTCCAGCATTGGGCTCTTTCGTGGACAAAGTGACCTTCTTCAAAACCAAGTCACCAAGAAAGAAAGTTATGTTTTTGACTCTTTGATTATAGTATTTGACGACTTGGTGCTTGTAAGCAGCTTGGCGTACCTCAGCTCGCTCCATCTTTTCGTTAAGGAGATCAAGGTTAAACCTGAACTTGGCTTTATTATTTTTCTTGTCAAAATTTGAGGTTCTAAAGCTTGGCATTTCTATCTCCATTAGTATGACCGACTCTATTCCATAAACCATTGAGAACAGCATCTTGCCCATAGGGATTCTGTTCGTTGTGTGGTAAGCCCATAGTATGCTCGGGAGGTCTTTTGCCCATTTCACTCTTAGAATTTTCTAATCTTGCCTTTAAATTCCTCAGATTTGTTCTGTTGGCAACTTCTACTTGACCATTTGCCTAAGGATGACCAGGTAAGGAGAAATGGTTGGAGATGGCGAGATCCGAGCAGAATCGCTTGAATTCGTCATTGTCGAATTGCATTACATTGTTCGAGATGATAACCTTAGGAATTCCAAATCGACAAACGATGTTTTTCCAAACAAAATTTTTGGTATTCCTCTCAGTGATTTTGGCGAGAGGTTCTGCTTTTATCCACTTCATGAAATAGTCAATGGCGACAATCAAGAATTTTCTCTACAATGGAACTTGAGGTAGAGGTCTAAGTATATCAATTTTCCATTGATCGAATGGCCATGGGTTGGTCATAGATACCATCTCGGTATGATGAATATGACTTATTGGAGCAAACCTCTGCCACTTGTCACATTTTTTGGTGAAAGATATCACATCTTGTTCCATCTAAGGCCAGAAGTATCCTTGTCAAACGACCTTTCTAACAAGTGATCTCGCCCCCTAATGGTTTTCGCAGATGCCTTCATGAATTTTTCTAAGTACATAATCTGCTTTCTTAGGTCAGAGTCACCTCAAAAGTGGCCCCGAAAAAGACCTTTTATATAAAGTCCCTTGGGTGAGGCAGAATCTGGATGATCGATAACGGATTCGGTGAGCTTGAAGCTTGTCCGATGGCAACTTCCCATCTCTGAGGTAGGCAATGATATCGTCCATCCACGTCGGATCTGTTGTTGCTTGGCAAACAGTTTTGGTGACCTCAATACTTGAGTTTGGCAAGAATTCCAGGGGAATACTTCTATTCAACATACTTCTAATCGAAGGTTGAGGCTAAGTTAGCCAGGGCGTCAGCCTTCTTGTTCTCCTCCTAGGGAATTTGGTGAATCTTGAAGTCTCCGATCTTTACCGACATTGCTTTTACTTCATCCAGATAGGCCATTATTCAAAGATATTTAGCGAGGTAATCTCTTTGCACTTGGTTCACCACAAGTTGAAAATCATTGAAGGTGTCCAAGAATTCTACTCCCAATTCGGTTGCCACCTTCAGTCCGGCAAGGAGAGCCTCATATTCAGCTTCATTGTTGGTAGCTTTGAATCTTATATGTATAGCATATTCTATTTATTTCGCTTGAAGGAGTTTGGACAACAAGTCCTGCTCCACAGCCGTGCTAGTTGAATGATCCATCTATGAAGAGTTTCTACCTAGCAAGATCATCCTCTGACTCTACTTTTCTAGGGTTTCCTTCTCGGGGACAATCATCTTGGGCTTTATAGCAAAGTCGTGTGTAAACTAAGCTATGAAATCATCCAATGCTTGGGCATTGATTGCCATCCTTGGTTGATAACTAATGTGGAATTCACTCAACTCAATAGACTATTTGAGTAATCGCCCTGAAGTATCAAGTCGCTGGAGAATCTGCTTCAAAGATTGATCTGTCATCACAACAATAGAATGTGACTGGAAATAGTGGCAAAGCTTTTTGGTGGCGATCAGAAGGGCATAGGGGCGATCTTCTCAATTTTCAAGTACCTAGTCTTAGCTCCCATGAGGATTATGCTGACATAGTATATCAGTTTTAGAACCTTGTCTTCTTCTCGAATAAGCATTGCACTCACTACGGTTGGCGAGATGGAGAGGTACAGAATAAGCTTCTCATCTATATTAGGAACTATGACTAGAGGTGGCAAGCCCAGATACTCTTTCAACTGCTGGAAGGCCATCTCGAACTCACTTATCCACTCAAAGACCTTGTTCTTCCTCAGAATTTTAAAGAATGGCAAACACTTATCTACTAATTTTGAGACCAATTTGTTAAGAGCGGCTACTCGCCCAATCAATTGTTGTACCTCTTGTATACTTCTAGGCAAGCTCATTGCAAGTAGAGCTTGAATCTGGTCAGGATTTGCCTCAATACCACGCTTAGTCACTAGAAAGCCAAGGAATTTCCTTGAGGATACGCCAAAAATGCACTTAGAAGGGTTGAGAATCATGTGATGCCTTTGTAGGATGCCAAACATCTCCTATAGGTGAATGATGTGATCAACTGCTTTCAAGCTTTTGACCAGCATCTCATCTATGTAAACCTCCATCATTTTTCCAATTATCTCCTTGAACATCTAGTTGACCAATCTCTAGTATGTCGCCCCTGCGTTCTTCAACCCAAAAGGCATGACCTTATAGTAATACAATCCTCTTTCCGTGATGTAAGAGGTCTTTTCCACATCGGAAGGATGCATTTGGATCTGATGATACCCTGAGAAGGTGTTCATGAAGTTGAGGAGTTCGTGTTTGGAGGTCGCATATCCACAATCAGATCAATCTTTGGTAGAGGAAAACTGTCTTTGGGACAAGCTTTGTTCAAGTTGGTGAAATCAACACACACTCTCCACTTTCTCCCTCTTTTGGGGGCAACGACGACGTTGGTGAGCCAATCCGGGTAATAGGCTTCCCTGATGACATTGGCTTTAATGAACTTAGTCACTTCTTCTTATATGATCTTCAAGCATTATGGGGGAACTTTCTTCTCTTCTAGCGAACTGAGGAATGATCTAGGTCGATGAACAACTTATGAACGGCGATTTGAGGGTCTATTCTTGGGACATCTCCTTGTGACCATTCAAACACATCATAGTTTTTCTTTAAAAACTCCAAAGCACTTCCCAGTTCCTCAGACAATTCAGTTCCGATCATGACGTGGCGATCTAGATAGTCAGGGTGTATAGAAATCGGAACCACATCTTCTAGAGACTTGGCGTTCTCTGTCTCTTTGGGATCAACAAGAGTTACTTCTTCCACCTCGTCCCTCAATGCCTCCATCTCGACATCGTTTATGTGTAGTTACTATTGAGCGCCTAGTTTCGAAGGGGATCTGGTTTTCATAGCCAAGATAAAGCATTATTTGGAAATCTTTTGGTCGACCCTCACTTCTCCTACCCTTGTTGAAGTAGGAAACTTCATCATCAGGTGATAGGTAGAAGTGACGACCTTGGGTCTTCCCAACGTTGGGCGACCTAAGATTGCATTGTAGGGCGAAGGGCAATCCACATCAATGAAATCTGGACACACTGTGGTCTGGTGGGGCTCCATCCCTAAAGTTACAGGCAACTTAATCCATTCAAGCGGATGTGTTGTGCTCCCTCCAAATCCGATCAAAAGGGTGTAAAATGGTTAAAGCCTATCTCGCCTAATCTTCATCTTGTCAAACGCTGAGATAAATAGAATGTCAGCAGAACTCCCATTGTTTATCAAGATCCTCTATACGTTGAAATGGACAATTGTGATGGAAACGACTAACGCATCATCATGGGGCAGATGCAAGCCTCTCAGATCATCATTGGTAAAGGTGATGGGTCGGTGAGCTTCAGTCATTGGTGTGGAGAGGTTGTATACTTTTTCTTCAACTAGCCCGTTAGCTTCTCTGGCATGCCTCTTCCGGGACGAGCTTGAAGATCCTCCTAATCCAAACCCCCCATGGATAATCTGAATATCACCTTCTATCGGCCCATTGTCGCCATATCTTCTATCCAGCGAGTCGGGGTGTGGGCGATCAGCCACATACTTTATCAAATACCCTCTTTTAACCAGGTCGGCTATCTATTCCTTTAGTTGGAAACAATCCACGGTGTTATGCCCATGGTCCTTGTAAAATGCACAATACTTGTTCTTGTTTCTCCTGAGGGGGTTGGTCTTATTTTTTTCGGACACTTCACAAATTCCTCATTCTTGATTTCCATGAGCACCTAGGCTATAGGAGTATTGAGAGGAGACAACATTAGGTTAGGTCGGCGTGGTGGAGTGCGAGGGCATCAATCATTGGTCCTTCTCCTCGTTTCTCGCTAGTACCTTTTGCTCTTTTCCTTGTCTCTATAGTCCGCTCACCGGGTATCAGTCTTCTTCCTCTTGTGATCATCCATTCCCCGCCTCCTTTGCTTGGCCTTGGCCAACTCTTTTGCAGCAATATATTTGTCGGCCTTGGTTTGGAGTGTTGACAAGGTTTCGGTGATGTTCTTGAAGAGGGAGCCAAACAACGGGCCGAGGCGAAGTCCATCCAATATGGTCATAATCACCACTTTATCACTGGGGTCCTCTACCTCTAGAACAGCCTGATTGAACCGCTTAACGTAGTCTTTCAATCGCTCCCCCTCTTTTTCGTGAACTTGTAAAGAGGTGAGAGACATTCTTCTGCCTGACCCTGTAACTCATGAAATTGGAAACAAAAAGCTTGCTCAGGTTGCCAAATGAATCAATAGTTCTCAAAGATAACTTTCTGGACCATGATCTCGCTAGGCCTTTCAAAGTAGCACAAAAAGCTTTAAACATCACCTTGTCTGAGTACCCTTGGAGCGACATTAAGTTTTTGTACGAATCCAGGTGGTCCATGAGATATGTCTTCCCTTGGTATACCCTGAGCTGGGATGGCAGCTAAAATGTGGATGACACCTTAGCTTTCATCAACCTATCTATGAATGGAGGTTCGGCATGTCTGATCAAAACTTCTACAATGACTGGAGCATTTATACTGGTGTTGATGGCATCGATCCGGGCGTCCAGGTCGTTGATCTTCTGGGTGGTGGATAATCTTCCTCTTTTTTATAATGACAAAATTTTTTATGATATGAATAATGAACTTAAAAACTAATGATCATAGTAAATTCAATACATTCGATTTAGAACACATACCATATATTGCTCCCCCTTTTCTTTGTAATAAAACACTTCTTATTGCTTTCAAGCTTGTATCATTCAAATTAGTAAGTGCAATATTTATAACCAATTCCTTCATATCAAAACTATATCATTCAATATCAAAACTTCATCATTATAACCGAACTATATCATTCAAGCTCAAAACTTCATCATTATAACCCATTGCATTCATATTTCTGCTCCTTTTTGTCAATCCATCAAAAAGAGTTTTTGTTGGCCCAAAACTATCTCCCCCTTACTTAAGGTGTATAATCTCCCCCTCCTTGTCCAAAAAAAATATTAATGTGACAGATATAAGTTAATTAACTCATTAAAGGCAATCAACCAATTCAGATTAAGCAACTATTTTGATCATACAAGGCATTGAAGTCATAGATATGTAATCATATGTAAATAAGTCATGCGATAGTATTATCCAAAATAAAGTCACAATATCCAAACTAAATTAGAGTCATAATATTCAAAATAAAGATTACATGCCATCCAAAGAGAAATCTTGTACAAATTTAGATTTGAAAATGCGATATTAGTTGGGAGAGGTAGGTAGTGATGATACATGGAGTGGAGTGGCAGTTCGTGGAGAAGCGTGTGGTGGAGAGACAGATGGCGATGGAGTCAAGACTAGGGGATATCCATGGTGTTCGAGAATTTCTTTCCTTCCCTCTATCGTAGTGCATACTTGTGACCCGTTTGCGAGTAAAAGGAGGGGTGTCAGATTCTGTGGCAGACGAGTCCTCGTCTCTAACTTTTTGCTTAACCTCCTCACTTCCATTTTTTTCTACGTTGTCCTTCTCACCTTCTTCCTCATTTTCCTTCTCTCCTTCATCTTTTTTCTCTTCTTCCTCATTTTCTTCATCCTTTTCTTCCTCTTTCATTGTCCTTTTTCTTATTCTCAACAATTTCATTTCCTTTTGCATTTCTCTCATCTTCTTATCCAGAAACATCAGCCTTGTTGAAGCATTTCCACTTTGTCATTCAATTTTTGCAAAAGTTCCAGCACTTGGACCATAAAGTCAATTAATTCCCTTCCACTTCCCTCAAATTCGTGAACAGACTTCTTTGTACTCCTACTCCTTGATGGAGCTTTTTCTTTCGAAGTACTTGCCTTACCTATTTTCTTGGATGACTTCGGAGTCCACTTGTTGTTTTTCAAAACGTACCCCAATGTTTTTAAGGTTTTCTCATTGTACTCATCACTTATTGCTTTGGGAATTCGCTTCTTCTCGTTGTTCAAGTCGATTTTGAAGTACTTGAACACTTTGGTCAAAAATATTTCATAGGGCAGGCTAACTTTGTTCATGGTGGCCCTATACATTTGGTCTAGAATAAACAGGGGTAGGTCAATCTTGGAGTTGGTGGTAATGTATGCCCACAGAAAGAATAGTTCCTTATCCAAAACATGCTCGTACTTTCTGATTTTGGGAATGAAAATGGTGCATACAAAATGATGAACTAGCCTCAAGTTGAGAGGCAAGTCATTTGCAATTAGTTGTACGCCTTCGTCCGTGTCATGTCGGCACTCAATTGCCCTATAAATTTCACCATCAACCCCTATTCCTAAAAATCTTTTAATCACAGATCTTTCCAACATAATGGACACTCCCTTGACATAATTGTCAATCGATACATTTTCATATTCTTTGGTGGCATTAGCATAGAAATAGGACACTAAATCGGGGTATACGTCATCTCTCATAGTAGTCATGGACTTCCAACCTAGGTTGCCCAATTTTATGCCAAATTCAAAATTGTGAGAGTCAAAGAAATTGTAATCAACCCATCTACCATTTGACACTTTGCGAAGAGAGAAATCAATATTATACCTCTCGTGAGACTTGTCCTCGTCAAAATATAACACGTTCCTTTCTTGGGCTGAAATAGAGGTCGATCCTTTCTCACCTTTCTTCTTTTTCCCTTTATCCTTGCTTGAATCATCCTTTGCTTTCCTCTTTTGGCCTTTAGCCATGGTGGGTGTCAACACCACCAGAGCTAAGGATTGTTTCTTTCATTTTGCATATTTTGGTGTCATTTGGAGAATCGAAGTGATTGTGAGAGGTTAGAATAGATCGATTAGGGTTTATATTGAGTTTGAGAGTGAGATTTTAGGTGGATCATGGGTCGTGAGTGATGGTTCAAAGCTTGGAGGGAAGTTAGAGAGAGAGAGAGAGAAAATTTCGAATGAAATGACAAAACTGGGTTTCGTTCGTATGTAAAGGTTTTACTCATGTGTCGGCAGTTGTTCTTCGAGTGTAGACACTTTGGGATTCAAAAGGTTTAAAAGGTTCAACTTAGTTTCAAAAGGTTCAACACTCTGTTCGAATGTGTCGACATTTGTTCTTTGGGTGTCGACACCTAGTCCTTAAATTATAACCTAAACTTTTTGTTCTAATGTGTCGACACTTGTAAGTGAGGTGTCGACACTTAATCTTCAAGTTTTTTTTGTGATCTTTCTGTTCAAATGTGTCGACACCTGAACTTTATATGTCGACACCTAGGGATTAATGAAATTTCTGTTACAATATGTCGACACTTGTGACTTGGGTGTCGACACCTTGAAATTTTTTTGCTATAATGTGTCGACACATATGTGAGGAGTGTCGACAACTAAAACTGTGACCTTACTGTTTTTATGTCATGAATGTCAAAATGTCGACACTTGTTCATTGATAACTTCTGTTGCTATGTGTCGACATATTTCACATAATGTGTAAGATATCAATGTTTATCAGCCCATAGGATTACTCATTCATAATTCCCTTCTAATCATG
>BRYF01000012.1:10092500-10095000 GCA_030159135.1 Actinidia polygama
AAGAAACCCCTATAAAAAAGTAGTAGATACAAAAGTTCCTCACAATGCTATCGTAAATCCACACACCTAAAGGTTGAACTCGTTGAATCCTAGTAAACCCACTCTGTGCAACTTTTCATGCGCCTCGATCTCTTCAACCAATTCGAAGTTTCCTGAGTCTTTAACTGTGACTTTGAACACCTTCAATAGATTTGTTCTTCGAGTTTGAATGGTAAAGAAACCCCTCAAGAGCACATCAACGCCTTCGAATCAATAGATCTTGCAACAAGTTCTTCAATTCATAAAATCTAGTCTCATGAACTTCAAAAATGGTGCTCAGTAAGGTAAAAAGCCGCACCAACCATTATATAATCACCTTGAAACTTGAAATCTCCGTCACTAGATGCTTGCGGGGCAAGCAAGCCAATTTTCATCAGAAAGTTGCAATCACGAGTGGCTTGCGAGGTAGGCGGGCGACAACTTGTAGAAAATCGCACTTTTATCCCTATCATTTTAGAAATGCTCAAAACTTTCAAATGCATAGATTTGACTCCAAAGCTTCTTAAAATTACAATCATGGGTGTGGATTCACATACAAATACTCAAATTAACACTCGGGGGATAAATTAAAATATTTTACCTTACACATTGACAAACTCTACGGGAGAAATTCTTGTCCCAACAGGCTCTAAAACTGAACCAATTAAACAGGCTTATTTGGGGTTGGATAATCTGGGCGAGTTATACAAACTTGGAACCTAGTTTACATTATGATTATTGTCTTATTAAATTAACATAGTCCTTGCAGTATTTGTTATTTTGTTTCATTTAATGTTATATTAATTTATGAATACCTAGTATCACCCAACTATTAAGACCAACATGTTCAAGAAATAAAAAAAAGAAGAAGAAGAGAGCTCCAAAGTAAACGACCTTGTGATGCATACGTGGTACAAACATAAACAAATGTTTTTTCAATTATAAATGACATGTTTTTGTCATGATAATATATATATATATATATATATATATATATATATATATATATATTAAACATTGACATATTGAGGCATGTACGTATTCTAGCTAGTACAGTCTTTGTTGCGATATATTGTTTCCAACATTCATGTTTATTCTCATATGTTACAAATGCAAATTTATAAAGAATGATGTGACATTAATTAGAGAACTAATTCAAACTTTGTATTCTAAAGGGTAGTCCACAATATTTGAACTTTAGCAAACACTCTCATATTATGGAATAACAACTCATATTGTCACTATTAAAGAAGAGATATTTAGTACAAACTTCAGGACAATTCTGGGTTGTTTGATAACATAATTCAACGCTTAAAACTTAATGTATTAAGTTTAACTAAATTAAGTTTATTTTATATTACTTAAAAATAGTTTGTTTTAATTCAGCACTTAGATTCTTTTCAATTAAATAATATTTTAGCTTAAAGTATTTAATTTTTAATACTTAATATTTATTTTCAATTTTCAATTTTATCAAACACCACCTCGTGGTACACATTTTGTTTTACTAATGTTGAGAATCAGATTCACTGAAAATCACTGTCATAAATAAGTAGCACATCCCTGATCATTTCAGTTCATGTTAGCGTCTGGATCGAGAAATAATTGCTATATGAATATAAGTGCAATTATTTTCATACACGTGATAAGATGTGTGAATATTATTCATTATGCGATTAGTTAAAATTGAGAGCTCTCTGTTTTAAATGAGACTTACTCTTTAGTTTTAATCAATCATAGAGTGGTTAAAGTTTACCCACATTATATATATATATATATATATATATCAGTGAAAGAACATAATTACACTAAATAAAAATGGTCACCCAAATATTTATTTATTTATTTATTTATTTTATCATGATTTTTATTTTATTTTATTAATCACCAATTGATATACAAATAAATAAAAAGGAGTGGATAAAATAGCATCATTACTCAAAGTAAGCATCCCAAATGTGTTGGCACCTCCACTCTAGTCAATAGATGCTTACCCAATACTCTAAACGCAACTAGACATGTATACGCGTGTATATATAGACACAAATTAATACTTTTTTACTTATATAAGTTGTTATTATTACATCACTATAGTCGATCTCATTTTAAGTTTTAAAATTTTATCGTTGCGTGACACATCAGTGCGTAAAATGTTTGTAAATTCTCATAGTTTGTATAACATTTTCCATAAACACATTACTAATTAGTCAGAACCATTTATCTAACAGTCATACTAGCAAAATTATTGATTGAACAAAAACAGAGAATGAGAGAGAAGAAAAGAATAATATTTTTCATTACTTGCTATATTCACTTTCCTATATTTATAGGAAAGTCAGTTACAAAATGTTGTTATGAAGTAAACAGAACAGCTCAGATTCAAGAATCTGTTGTTGTACAGAAAACAGAAAATGGGAACAAAAAATGAAAACAGAATAACAGAAAAGTAACATAATGTAGTTAGTTATAAAGGAACGAGATT
>BRYF01000012.1:10155000-10157500 GCA_030159135.1 Actinidia polygama
AAAATCCATTAGAAGACCCATCACAATTCAATTCTAGCAAATTAGCAAGAGGTAGAGAGAGAAAAATTGAAAGACCCATTAAAATCTATTCAAATTAGAAGACCCATTAAATATCAAAAGAGGAAGTTATTGTGCTATGTGTGTGACACACACATATTGGGAGAGAGAGTTCAAGTAATTTGTAACAATGGTGGGTTGGTCACGGAGATGGTTGTGTATTGGGAGTAATTACAGTGCGTGTGTGTGTGTGTGTGTGTGTGTGTGTGTGAGCAGAAGAGTGCAATATTGTACCTTTTGTCTCAATTTGAGAGCATTAAAGTAATTGAACCTTTTAGGTTTTCTAAGTTAAAACACAAACATTGACAGAGGAGTCGGTGTAATTTCTGAAATGTGAAGGTTAAATCTGTATTACAAATAAATTTCAGGGGAGATCTGTGTAATTTTTATTTTTTATTGTACCTTTTTTTTATCAAGTGAAATTACTCAAACATCCTTTAATATTTATGGTGTATATTACTTTCACTTTTAACTAATAGAAGAACATTTAAATAATTTGGAGGGAAAAATTAAAAAAAAATTAACAATTGATCCATGTCAAAATCTCAATGACAAAACTCCTTTTGATCAAGTCTGACTAAAACACACTTATAATCTATATATCCTTTCTCATTTCTCGCTATACTCTCACTGTCACTACCCACTCTTGCCACCACCACCATCACCATCACCACCACCATTGCCATGTTCCATGCCATCGATGACGACTTTTTGTGACCAATAACAAAGTTTTACTGTTTTTGAATTTTTAGTTTTATTGTTTTTGAGTATTCTGTGAATACAAAATGAACAATGGAGTTCAGATTTAGGCAGCTCTAGCTACAGTAAATCTATTCATATTCTATTTGTTTAGTGATTACCCAAATAAGAAGTGGAATGACAGAGAACTGATTTCGCAATGCTTAGCCCAACGATTGGGTGTTCCAATCTTGGGATGAATGGGTGGGACTTTAGCATTTTGTTTCCATTCTTTATAACGATGAACCATTCATGAAGATAAATGAATTTTAAATTATGAAAAGTAAAGTGGGTATAAAAAGGCTAAGCAGAATGGAATGTCACATGGGATCAACTTTTCGAGGCAAATTTACAATGGAAACAAATCAGATTTCATTACAGCCCGATCATTGGTAGGAATAGGGGAACTCTAACAAAGGATTAAAATAATACAAATTTTAAAAAAAAAAGAAAAGAAAAACTCATAATATTTGCACAGACGCGCGCGAAAGATTTACGTGGATGTTCACAGTCGATGCAACTATTTTATTATAGGGATGGTGACTATATTTTCAAATGTAATAGAAAGGATTAAGAAGTTCATTATTTCGGTTATGAATCTTTCAACACATCTGCTAATTGTTTTTTGTGTGTGCACGTGCGTGCCTTAATAATTTCAAGCAATAAACACGTGATTTTTTATTTTTTGAAGTAACTACTAGAAAAATGGGTAAAAAGTAGCATGATTAACCTCGAGAGGTTTGATTGAATAGGGGAAAAGAGCAACTTAGGAATTACCTTTCAAAAATGTAAGATCGAATCCCACGAATGTTATTTCAAAGAGCAATACATAATAATTTATAAAAATACACAATTTTATTTGAATCAAACAACAAAATAAATTACATAAGCCGGATGAAAATTATAATAATAGAAATAAAATGGGATTAGAGTCGGCAAACCGAAAAGAAAAAGGAAGAGAAGGTTGTGTTGAGGCTCGTGTACCATACAATGTCCTTAAGGCAAAATTCACCCTCACCACTGCTCTAGTTTATTGAGCGTCACCTCCTAAGATACAACAACCTTAAGGAACACCTCCTTATATAATATTGACGAACTAAACTTTATATGTCTCTCTCAAAGAACTCAAATGCAAATGCAATCATTTGTTGTTATCTTTTTCTTCTAACAAACCCAGCTTTATATAGATAAAATCAAGACTTTTCAAATGATGAAATCTCCGGCCATAAACACCCCATCATTAAGGTGTTTTATGGTTGCAATCATAACAGCCATTAGGGGTTGTTAATGGCTCAATAAATTCCAGCCACTACGGCCATTAGTAGTAGATAACAGCTGCCCTTTGACTTTTCACAGCTCCATTTTGAGCCTTATTGGCTTTCATTCATACCAATTTCCAACAGCTTCAACCCCTATCCCCTCGAACACTTATCAACTAACTTTATGTTTAACTCTTTAGTTAGTAGATCCACAATGCTATCCTTTGACTTCACATAGTCAATAGCGATAACTCCATTTGAGAGTAGTTATCTAAAATTATTATGTCTACAGCATATATGTCTGGACTTACAATTACATGTTGACCTAGTCATTCCAATTGCTAATTAACTATCACAATTGATGCTTACAGCCGGCACAGACTTTGACAAACTCAGAACATTTTTCAAAAATTGTTGAAGCCACTCGCCTCTTCACTTGTGTTATT
>BRYF01000012.1:10165000-10167500 GCA_030159135.1 Actinidia polygama
AATACTAATATATATTGGTTCAGTTTGGTCTAATTAGATGTTTTTTTTTCCAGATTGGATCAAAATTGAAAATTGAAATTTTGCAGACTCATGGACCGAAACCGACTGGTGGCACGGTTCTTGAACTTATATAAGTTTTATTAATAGGTTCTAGATATAAGTTTTCCTATATATTAATACTCATATATATATATATTGATATTTTCTGTTGCTAATAATTGACCTACTAACTTCTTATTAAAAAGTGTACAACCGATGCCAAACCAATTGATTTACTTAAGCCTAATCCTAGAGGGGCTTCAAAACTTGGGTGGGACCTTTGTACAACATCGTGGTTTGGCACTTGAATTTGAATTTACATTATTTAAAATGGAAAAAAAATTTGTACAATACCAAGGGTTGGAATCTTTGGTTTTTCTACCTTCCATTCTTTTGTTTTTCATTTTACCGAATAAAAATAGGCTAATCTTTTTCACACTTCACTTTTTTTATTTTATTTTATTATTAGGATGAATTTATATAAATATTTATTTTTTTAAATATTTTTATTACATAAAAGAATTTTGAGTAAATTTCCCCTGTTAAAGATAAAAAAAAAGTCTAATTAAATAAAATAAGAATGTAAAAATTTAATCGCCTAAATAAAAAAAATACTCTCTCTGTCCTATATTGGATGTCTCCTTTAAAAAAATTTAGCTTTTTAAGTGAATATAACTATTACATATAATTTGTAATTACTTTTCGATTTTATCTTAGAATGATTTCGTTTGACATTTCCTTCTAATTAAAATGTTATGTAAATAATATATTAAAAAATGATATAAATATTATGTATTTTATTTATTAACTTTTTAACTGAAATAAAATAATAGTATGGAATGGAACATTTGAGTAAGAAATTAGGAAAAAAGAACTCAAGAATTCAAAACGATTATCATGCGCCGCTTGAAAATATACGAGCCAGTGGTTATCATTCACCACTTAATACACTCCATGGTGGTCGGTCGGACCAATGTACTTTCCCAACCTCTCCATTTGAAGGGGAAATGAGCTTCAACTGCTAGAAGACAGTCAACTCGAAGCCGCCACGTGATTTCCTCATCTCTCTCTCTCTCTCTCTCTCTCTCTCTCCCTCTCTCTCTCCATACGTTTATATATATATATCCGTTAGCGTCGTCTCATCTCCTCCATAGTTATAAAACTATCTCCCTCTAGGTTAACTGCGGGCGATTCAGTTGATGAACCGCGTTTTCTTCTCTATATAAAATTCCGGATCTGAATTTCCTCATCATTGAACTCTTCACGATTCGCGTCAACTCTCTCTGCAAGAATTTTACAAAAAAAGTTATTCAGGTGAGTTTTGTTTCTCAGATTCTAATTTTTCCATGTTTTCTTGACCCGATCTCAAATTACTGTCCATCCTTTGTAATTCGATCGAAATTCTTTCGAATTGTTGATCAGCTATTCGTTATGGATGTGTAAATTGTTTTTGCATTCATTTGATTAGGTCTCTGTTTTTACCCGATTAATTCATGATTCGTTTTATGTTCTGTGATATAATTGTTTTTGAATTACTTACAAAGTTTGATTGTTTAGCCCTAATTTTGTTGGAGTTGATTTGTTGTATATGTATAACAGTTGAATATGCTTGAGACAAGATTTTTCTTGCAGTTGAATTTCGCAAATTAGGGTCTAAAATGACTCATTTTTGCAGTGCTTAAGGTTTACAGTGAAGGCCTAAATGTTATGCCATTGAATTTATCATATTTTCAAGTTGTAAAGTTAATATTTGTTGTTTAATTTTAAAGAGTCTTGAAAGTGTTGTATAAGCTGTAGTCTATATTGACATAGACTAATAGAGTAATATATGAAATTTGACAACTCATGCGTTGAGAATCATCATGAAATGGATCTTTTTGGAATTCTAGAACTTCACATACTTTTTGAGTATCAAACCTTTAAGAATCAGTTGCTGTCAATCCATTAACTCATCTTTACCATATTTTCACATGGAAAACTTTTGGGTCCATTGGTTGTGGAAATTTTTTTTTTTTTTTTGATTATGATGTGGTTTCCAGATAGCCAATAATTTATGGCTTCATGTTGTTCTTTTTCCTCTTCTTCTAGATTTTTTTATTAATACATTACCATTGCCAATAATCATAAGAACATAGTATGGATGTTACCTAACAAAAGAAAAATACTGTGGTGTCTTGTAGAGAAGTAAAAGTTTAATTCTCACTTCCACTATTTTGATAATCAACGTTTTTTGCAGGTTGAGCAACCGATGACCGAGTATAATCTGTATTCTGACAACTACAAGGAATTCAAAATACCTAATTACATACTTGTTCCGGATTCAGGATACGAGTCTCTTCCAGATGTACCAAGTTGCCCAGTGCTAGTGTTTATCAACTCCAAAAGTGGTGGTCACCTGGGAGGGGATCTTCTTGTCACATATCGCACTCTCCTAAACAAAAGCCAGGTGCTTTGGTTTTCT
>BRYF01000012.1:10170000-10180000 GCA_030159135.1 Actinidia polygama
TGTGTGGAAGAAATAAAACTGAAATTAAAATTTTCTCTCACTACCTTTGGGCATTTCACTACATCATATTGGTATATATTAAATATAATTACATTTTGGATAAGTATACATCATATCAATCTAAGTGGATAAAATTGCTGTGGTTTAGGGCTCAAGCCTAGATAAGGCATAGCTTTTTGAAGAGTTTATGGTTACACATCAACTATGGATAAATGTAGGTTATGAAGGTCTAAAACAATAGGATTAGATTAGTTGAAAGAAATGAACTGCCAATTATGGCTGTGTGTAAAACAGGTTATCAGTGACTCACATGAATGACCGCTGGTGAATCATACATATATTCTAAAATATGATCTTCAATTGCACGTGTAATGGTGCTCCTGGTATACCATAGTGAGGCTGATGCACATTTCCTTGTTTCAGCAATTCTAAATAATGAGTTACATTTGTGATTAGGCTCCTGGACCCAACATATTACATTTTAGAGAAATATCTCCCTGGAGTTTTGAAGAGCTATTTTGGTTAAAAGAGTGTGTGTGTGTGTGTGTGTGAGAGAGAGAGAGAGAGAGAGAGAGAGAGAGAGAGAGGGGAAAGTAAAATAGAACAAAAAAATTGGCCAGTATTGTTTTGCAATAGTTTGAAAGCTATAGTTTGAAAAAGTTTAATAATCTAAGTATCGAAGTTATTCTTAAGAACGAAAAACAATGTCACCTATTTATAATGTCACCTGAAATTGTAAAGAAAAATACAGTTGTCCTTTATCATCTGCATTTGAACTTCACCTTTTCAGTTGTCTTAGCATCTTGCATGGTAAAAGGAGCAACCATATTGAGATTCTTTTCTAATTTGACATGGTTTGTGTTTAAAATTTCCTATTTCAGTATTTTTCTTTTTATATATCAGATACTCTCCGTAATTAGCATTTTTTGCCTCTTGTGGTTGATGTTACAAGATATCATTAAATTCCTTCATTTCGCAGGCATTGATGCTCAAGTGTCCTATGCATTTCATTCTGAGCGAAAGTTACATCCAGAAAAATTCAAAAACCAATTGGTTAATCAGGTAATGCATTGTTATTTTCACTGTTTGCTATGTTGTCACTTGTCAGCTTGCTGGGCAACCTCAAGGTTGCCTTTTTAGTAAACTAAGGTTTTTTCATTCTGACGTTCTTGATGAAGATTGTGGACTAATTTAGTTGTGAATGTTACATCCAGAAAAGTTCACCAGGTGTTTAATTAGGTAGTGCAGGGTTATGTGTACTCTCTGCAATGTTGTGGGATTGTTGAGCAATTGCAAGTCTGCCTTTTTATTAAACTGACATTTTTACGTCGCAAAGCTTGTGAAAGAAAAACCAAATCACACAAAACTTAGTCTTGTGTTCTAATCAATTGGAGTCGGTTACATGAGTAATTTTTGACAAATTCGTACAATTTTTCACTAAGCATAATGTGTTAATTTAGGTCTTCCCCTCCCACTCGCATTTGCATTAATGGTCTTACCACTATCTTACCATTGCATTTATGATCTTCGTATTACTTTACCGAAATTATCTCAAACTTCTATCTTGCTATGGTGATGATGTGAGGGATTATCTTTTATTTTTGTTAAATGGCGATGTGGCATAGGCTATGTGATTTTGTACTGACTCATCATGTTGCGATGGAGATAAATGCAGAATTTGTTTTCTTACTCTTGATTTTGATAATTGTAGATCTGATTGGATATGTCTATTAGGGACATGTTTTTCTATGGTTATGGACCTGGTCTGGCTTTGGACATAATCAAGGTTTAAGATTTGTAACAAGAGGATAATACTCTACTTCTTGTTTTTGATTTGTTCAGAGTACATATGCGAAGCTTGTATGTACACAAGGATGGTTTGCCGCTTCTATATTCCATCCTTCTTCAAGGTGAGCATATTCAATGTATGCAGAAATTCTGGTTGTCTTGGAAACAAAATTCCTTTAACTACCTTTGATGGCATGTTTGTGTTATGAGTTATCTAGTTTAATTTATTTATTCTATTTTATTATCCTTGAAAGAGGTAATCAGAATTTCACGGTTGTCTACCCTGGCATTTGTTGGCTTTGAAATACTTGTAACTTTAAGTGAAGATGAGTTGATTTTTATGGATATGGTTACTATGACTATCTGGCTTCTAGTTGTTTTGGCTTATGTTAAATATTTGATTCGTAAAACCTTATCTTATGAAATCAATATATACTTCATTGTCTTCTATTTGTTATGTTATTTATTTTTTCATGAAATTCTACCTAACTTGAAAAACTCTAATCTGAATGCTTGTAAATTTAACGTGGAAATTGGCTCATCCTTGATTCTAATGCTTTGCTCCATTTTATCCCCTAGTTTCTTCTCTTCTATGAGTTTATGACAATAATATTAATGTCTTGCTCCCCGTTTTTTAAAAATAAACAGTGGTTATATTGATCATATTAGGCAGCCGACGGTGCTGGAATAATCTCCCCGAGGATGTATTAGCAACTATTATTAGTGAACTGCTTAATTATTCATGAGAATGGTTACTTCAAACATAAAAGAAGTAACTAGAAGACATTCTGAGCTTGTGCATGTGAATGCTTAATGGGTACAGTTTAGGGGAAGGAGACGGTGACTTTAGAAGTTGATCTGACACAACAATAACTGAATGTGTCAGTATCCAGTTCCTGTGCGGACAACTAGAAGCACAAAATGTGTTATGGGCATCAAGAATAACATTTTTGTTCAGTTATTTTAGCAATAGATTTTAGAAACGAACAGAATTGTTGTACGCAGCCTTATGCAATGGATGGGATGTGTTGTTTTAAGTATTGTTATTATAGTCTTGGGTTCATCAGATAGTCGTTATGTATTTGCTTGCACCAAAAAAGTTATTCTATTTTCTATGCAGGAACATTGCTCAACTTGCAAAGGTTCAGATCATGAAAAAACATGGCAAGTGGCAGGACCTTCATATATCTCACAGGTATATGTGTGCTTTGTCTTTATTTTGTGCTACATTTGAAATTTACCATGTGACATAAATGCTGCTTACAACTGTTCGTCCATTTTCCTTTCCTCCTGATCGCACTTGACGTTTAAGTAGTCACCTTTACCTCCTGATTGCGGACCCTCCATTCAGTGTTCTCTGTTGGAACTCGAAAGACACAATGAGGAACCAGAAGGCCATTGAATCTTTCCCTAACTCCAAAGAAAAGACAAACTCAGTTCTATTAGCTGCTAGTATTTAGAAAGTATTTTATATATCAATTTTTGTGGGCTCTACTTGTTACTGCAGTTCATAAAGAAAGCCTGTGGCTTCCATTTTTTAACAAAACAGAAACTTTTGTCTCAAGTTCTTTGGTAAATTTTCTGGGATTCTCCAATAAAACTCGAAATTAGGGATTTTCTCCATAGTTCAGGTTGCTGTTCTTTTTTCTCTTTCATAGTATTAATTTTGATTAGTAGCTCTGGGTTTTGTTTCTAAGGTAACGTCATCTACAACCTATAGTAGAAGTATCAATCTCATGTTTTGGTTTCTCCAATTCTTCCAACTTCAGATTTTCCCCACTCCCCACTCCTGCCGTTACAGTTGAGTTACTCTAGCTCTTGTTAATAGGCAATATCTTCTGTTCCAAGTTTACTTACATTTTATAATTCTTGAATCTGATCAGTTGACGGATGATATCCTACAATTAATGTTGCTGACTATTTATCTCTTTAACGTACAGTATCAGGTCCATCTTATGCCTTAACTTGCCTAGCTTTTCTGGGGGATTGAATCCTTGGGGAACACCACATACAAAGAAAAAACGTGAAGTTAGTACTCTCTTTCCTTTATTTTCCATTGGGGGTTGATCAATATTGTTTCAGTTACTGAAATTTACTTAAAGAAAATATCACGGGGGCTTGCAGAGAGACTTGACTCCACCATTTGTAGACGATGGCCATCTCGAGATTGTTGGTTTTAGAGACGCTTGGCATGGGCTTGTTTTGCTTGCTCCAAAAGGACACGGGACTCGTCTTGCACAGGTTAGAATTGAACTCCTGATGATAAGTTTGGTATTGATTTAAATGAATCTCTTGCAACAAACATGCACAAACAGTTTTTCTTTTCTTTTTTGATCAACAACATGCACAAACAAATTACATGCATGAGAACTAACACTTCTTTGGATAAGTTACTTTCATATGTAAAATGTTTAGTTAAAACGCTAAATGATAGTCGCATGCCAATCACATGAAACTACAATAAATCCAAGACGCGACTATGTAGCATCTGCCGTGATGTCATATTAATAATTTGTGGCGGTAAATGATTGCTGTTAGTCAGAAACATGGGCTTTGCAATTCTGCACGCAGCCATCAAGTATATTAGAGAACAAGGTTATTCCACATAATTATCCACTTTCAAGCTTTGAGGTTTTGGGTGTGTTTGGAACTTGGGGAAAGAAATGGAAAAGAATGGAAAATTATAAATTTCCTCTTTCCTCTTTTGGTTCCTAATTTTGGGAGGGAAAGCAAGTAAACATTTATTTTTGTTCTCATTTTGAAATTTTCCTTTCACATTATTCCCTCTTTTTTATCTTAGTTAATTTAACTTGTTTTGTCAATTTCTTTCCTCTTTCTTTTTCAACCAAACAAGAAATAATTATTTTCTTTCTCACTTTCATTTCACTTCATTGCAAAGTCAAACAAAGAGAAATAAACTATTTTTTTTCTAAAATCCTCCTTTCAATTACTTTTTCTACTCTCTTCCTTTTTTTTTATTTCCACGAGTTCCAAACACAGCCTTAGTTGAGAGTTCTAAACCTTGCAAATCAGTTTACAGCATCTTGGTTAATGCCTACGTAAACAATTCCGATAATCGTGATATGGTCTTGCTCTGTCTATTTTTATTTTTTAATTATTATTTTCACGTAGGCACACCGAATCAGGTTTGAGTTTCACAAGGGTGCAGCCGACCACACGTTTATGAGAATTGACGGGGAACCCTGGAAGCAACCCCTTCCGGTTGATGATGACAATGTCGTCGTAGAAATCTCTCATCTTGGCCAGGTGAAGATGCTTGCCACCCACGATTGCAGATCCAAGAGCGTACACGACCCGCTAACGCCTGCCACCAGTCACCACGACAAGGACAACAACGACACGGACAGTGGCAAAGACGACTCTCCAGGGGAAGAGTGGAGGAAATTTGGGGCAGCAGACACATTCAAGGTCCCAGATTAGGTTGACATTTCTCACCTCAGTTGGGCCCCGCCATAATCATTGATGTGTGATTTAGTTATTTAGTGGTACACTACATTGATTTGTGGGACTGGTTTTTGGAAACTGCTATGATTGCTGTTCCAGATTTTACTTGCCTGTAAAGAGCCCCTAGTGTTGTTTTTGGTTCTTTGTGATTGGCCTAGATCAATTTGATGTAAAAACTTATTAGAATAAAGATGTAGTTGTACACAGTAACAATAAGAACTAATTTTCGTATCCAATATGTTGCATATATATTGAATTTTGTGGGGTGAGCTGAATTAAAAAGAGAGTTTCTACGGCAAAGTAAATTCAATGTTTAGGGTGCTTGTGAGTGAATTTTAAGACCTCAAATTTATCGGTTGTCTTGATAATGGCCAGCTCTGGTTATCAGAGAGAGAGAGAGAGAGAGAGAGAGAGAGAGAGAGAGAGAAATTTTCGTATCCAATATGTTGCATGTATATTGCATTTTGTGGGGTGAGCTGAATTCAAAAGGGAGTTTCTACAGCAAAGTAAATTCGATGTTTAGGGTGCTTGTTAGTGTGAAGTTTTAGGACCTCAAATTTATAGGTTTTGACGGTGGTTGATGCAGGCGTAATTTCATAAATTTCATATTTTATTTTTATTATTTTGGAATTAGTATTTTACTAGGAATTTAAATTTTTTTTAGTATAGGTATCCAAGAATAATTAGTTTCCTAATTTGTTTTGATTTTCTTTTCCTTTTTAATTAGTTTCTTTTCCCCGCTACATCAGTGGCCTGGTCTTGTTATCACACACACACACACACACACACACACACAGATTATCTTGCTTATACTGAAGAGAAGCTCAATACAAACTTCAGAGGGAGAGAGAGAGATTATCTCACTTGTAGTGAAGAGAAAATCAATACAAACTTCCAAAGATATTTATCACCGAGAGAAAGGGTTTGGCTACAACCATTGTATACAATAAAAGTTGTTTATAACATGGAAAATTTAACATTTTAGACAGGTAAGCAGGATTGTATCGGTTAATGCAATCCAAAATAGTACATTTGAGTGCAAACCCCATTTGCTGCAAGTTAAAGTAGAAATTACAGGATTGAAAGCCCGACAGAGGTTATCAGCAAGCGAAGCACAACAGAGGTGGCATTATAGACTACCTGCGTGTTGGTAATCTCCCAAACATGTTGTAATTGCCTCGCTTGCCTTTTGAGACTTGGCTCTTTCTTCGATTTTCTTCTTCTCCCTGTAACCCAAGAGTTTTTACCGAAGTTATAGAATGGAAACTATTTCCCAAGAGCGATGTGAAAAAAATAAGAAATGTGTTGACGCCTTGACGAATGTTGAAATGAATCGTCGAGGCAATGGAAATATTCACACCATTGATGATTGGGCAAAGGCATTAGAAAAGGTTTCGGGCCCCTATGTTACACAGCATCGGCATAGGATTCAGGTGTGGGTGAGATTATAATCATATATGTATATATATTGGTAAATGAGAATTTGCTGAAAGAACAAAGAGTACAAAACTCAAGGAAGGGATACCTTCCTATTAACAAAGAAAGAAGAACAAAGGTAGAAAGCTAAGTAGAAATGAAATGGTGTAAACTCTATTTTGTGTCTATTTTGTGGAATAAAATGGTGTTTTACGTAATATAGAGCATAAAAAAGGCATTAAACATTTTGTAACAATTATGCATTAAAATATACACAGAATGGAACTGTTAAATACAATTATATAACAAGTGTCAGATCAAAAGTATCAAACACATATCCCACACCCTAGTTCAAGTCATTAAGTATTCAAGTGTCTGTCATGGGTACTTGATATATTCAAGATTTTAACAAATCACTGCAATAATTTGAGATCTTGCAAATCACTGCTGTTTTTCAATATGTTTATAGCAGCAAGAGAAGTACTGCTTGTGATATTTTATTTTTATTTCTTTGACTGGGGTTAGGCGGGATGATGAATCACCAAACAATACTAGCACAACAATAGATGTCCATTTGGTGTGTTAAGTTTGTACCAAGGAATCCAAGTACTGAAGACTCTCTCTCTCTCTCTCTCTCTCTCTCTCTCTTGTTTTCTCCACTTTTTTGGTGCCAAAACACAGCTTTTACAATGAATTTATGCAGATGAGCTGAAATCAAAGCATGCTTGAAGAAATAGAAAGAATTTGGAATTGGAAGGAAATCAATTTAACCTGTCCACATATTCCTTGAGGAGCTCCTTTGCTTGAACCAGTTTAGACAGCAGATTGCGGTATATGTCAAGATCCCGATCCACGCTTCTCTTGTTTATGTTCAATGCAGTGCAAAGCTATTACATACCCAATGAAAATGGTCAATGGTGGGATTGAGAGAGAAATTTATGAAACTAAAACGTGCGTTTGAACTTTAGTCACACCTTCAGTGATTTATGCTTATGCCTGCGTAAGAAATTTATGAAATAGGTTATTTCAGTTATACATGATAGATGATGTGATATGCAGCCACACCAGTTCAGATTATCAAATCAGCAAGACCTCCCAAGTATCTACTGCCAAGATTGTAATCAGCATGTCGGATGAACACAAAATAATTAGATATTTGACAGTTTTTCAGAAATATAGTTAAGATATTTAACACTAATACCATAATCAATTCATGAATAGAATTTGTCTCACCCAAATATCATGATCTTACAAGGATAAACATGCAATATGTGCTAGCCTAACTTCAAGTTATTCGGTATAGATGGAAACTGCAACGTGTAAATAACAATGAAATTCACTCTCTCATGTTGCATAATGGTTAAGTGTGTTTGTGTGTGCTTCTCATTGCATCATATACAAATATAGTACAACACAAGCACACCAATTTCCTGGTAGTTCAACCAAGTTTAGTCTTCATTTGAGACATAGTTAAAACAATAAGGAAAAATCTTCAAAGGGAAGAGCATAGAGAGGAAAAGGAATACAAAATGCAAAATTGAAGGCGCCTATAGTATAGTCCCAAGCCCTCAACCTCCGAACCATCTTCAACCAAACTCCAACACAAATTGGAACTTGATTCCCCTTTGTTTACATTCTGATCCCAAGGTGAATAATACCTACTTTAGCATCTCTAGTCAAACAGAATCACGTGTGTCAGTGTATCTAATGGTCCAACAATGCAGAAATCCTTATTTTCTGTGGGCTCCACATGCAGCAAACTCTCATGTGGAAAGGTAAGAAGTTCTTAATCAGGCCAGCGATCATGATCAGTTAGGACAGGTCTGATACCAAATCGATGCAGTACTTTGTGACACCACTAAAATTCTCTTGCTGAAACCTCAAAAAGTCCTATTAAACAAAAATACAGCAAGATTTAACGTCTCCTCACAACTCTTTTTGTGGGGGGTGCCACATCATCTTGAATCTAGATTGCGTTAATTCGCTACAATACATGAGATGATGATGATGATGAAGATGAAAAGGAAGGGGCTTAAATTGCCTAACCTCCTTAGAATAAGAATAATAACACTACTGAGTCTATTTTGGAAAATGACAACATATGGTGCATAATGCATCTCACACTGACCACAAAACACACACACATGAAGGCATAGTAGTCCCCTGGAATCAAAAAGACTTGCACTCCTAGATCTAGAAGTGGGAAAGCCCAAGCAATGACGCTAAGAAACTTATGAGAATAAGCATCATATACCAGAGGAAATATGGGTAATGAGATTTTTCCACCCACTTCTGCGCTCAGAAGCAACTTGTAGACCTAATATTAAGACATGCAAGGATGCTCTAAATCATCATCTTCTTAGACTACATACATCCTTTATACAAGATATGAAGCACTTAAAGAGAAAATAACTACTGCGTAAGAAGTAACGAGTAGCAATATCCTAAGGAGATTACCTTGATATTAATCAAAACTAGAATTAATAAAATAGAATCAATACATCACACATTCATATAACATCTTAACTAACAATAATATGTCTGTACCTAGAAATATATCTCTTCTGATTCCACCTTCAAAGTGAAACAAATTTCATAACTCATTTTTTTTTACAATTTCTTCAATGGCCTCTGGTGGTGAATGTCAGGAACTATTAAGCGGGTTCTCACTGCTAAATATCAAGTCTTAGCTCAGCATAACAAGGAAGCTGAGGCATCAAGGATGTTTCTATCTCCTTAGAAAATGAGAAAGAAAAAATATCATTTGTGGATGTAAAACGATGTTTTCAATTGTTAAGTTGTATCAAGAGAGATAAATTTATTGATCTTAGTTTCACAGGCCCCGAACTCACCTCTATCAACAGAAGATGGTAACCAAGAAACTACAGAACATGGAGACTGTCTGTTCATTTTTGTTCTCTTTAAAGCACCTTGTCTGTTCATTATTGAAGACATTCCTTTGCTAAAGCTTTAAAATTGATCCCAAGGGGTTTGGTAGCTACAAGAAAGCGAAAGGTTTCTGGAATTATGTAACTTTCTCACTGTTTTGGGTATTTTGGTTGGAAAGCAATGCGAGGGTATCTAAGGCCGAGTTTGAGGTAATCAAGTCATTATGGCAGAAAAGACTTTCATTTGAAATTATCATAGAATAGTTTATAATGGATCACAATCATGTTATTTTAGGCAGCTTAACACTTCTGTAACGAAATATTAGTAGGGATTCTTCTTTTCATTTCCTTCTAATAGGTGGTTTTAATTACTAGTTGAAATCAAGCCTGGTTCAAGCGATAAGAGGATGCTACCCTTGTAAACATGCATAAGAATAGCTATT
>BRYF01000012.1:10187500-10192500 GCA_030159135.1 Actinidia polygama
GTGTAATGGTCAGGTGTCAAACCTTTCAAAACCATTTTTGCATAAAGCAAGATTGCTTCACCGCCAAGACTAGCAGCAAAGTACCCTCTGATCAAAGAATTTGAACATGTAAAGTGAAACTGTACTACTCTCAAAAACCTTTTTCACGTATTCTAAGCTTTCGGGTGTGCTAATTTTGGCACATAAAGCAATTTAGTTTGGCTACATTAGAGTGGTGGTTGTTTTTGACGATTTGAATGGTAATTGCTTGGCTTCGCTCATGTTTCTGCAATATTTGAGCAACCCAGTTCGTGAAGGGTGTTTTGTTGTTTGGTCAGGTTGATTTTTGCGGTGAGAGACTGGTGGTGGTGGTAATCAGAGGAAGAGAAACTGGTAGCAGCCATTGTAGTTGGGTTTTGAATGTTTCACCAGATACCAAACTTAACTAAATTTCACAACTAAAGTGATCCTATTGGATTTGAGTTGAGCACAATGCTTGAGGGGCTATGGCCCCAACTCTGGTCCACGATGTTGGTCTGGTATGCAAAAGATCAAATTGATTAGATTTTACCTTTATATACATGAAAGAAGTACTGAGGCCGTATGATATATAAGAGAAGCAATTACGATGAAAGAAGTAATTCAAACTGAATGAGAAAGGAAGGAAGATATGAATGAGGTGGAGTTGGGAGTGATAGCAAATCCAACTCCACGCGATGATAGGGCACACTCAACACAATGTATAGTTTCTGTTGTGGTAGAAAATTGGGGCGAGCAACCAACGAACAAACGTAACTGGTTGGGGCGAGGCCGCTCAAAACCTCTCTAGTGTGAGAATCAGACCAATGCCAATATAAGCTAAGCGATAAGAAAGCAGAGCTATCAATGTGGATATGCAATAGTAAAAATATTGTACCTCATTAAGATGAGGGAGCGACCTTTATATAGTTATAGGATGGAGATCCGTGTGAGGATATTTAAGCGAGATCTTCAGATGGCTATGTTTGGGAATTATATTCCTGAGATATTAGAGTGATAATAGGAGATTAACATATAGAGAGCAATCCACAGTTATAAGAGTCGTGATGGAGATGATTTCCTTGTAAAGGTGGAATCCTCGTGGAGGCGGACTCTGATCAGGAGGAGTGACAAAGAAGGAATCTTGAACAGGCGGAGTCCTTGTGGAGATAGAACCCTCATGGAGATGGTCTTTGGTCTGGTGATGTGAACGACCTCGCCCAATGGCGAGCTGGAGAAAGGCTCGTACCTATATCAGCAAAGTGATCGATTGGCAATGATGCGATGGGCGACCAGGACTATATTAGTGTTATGGCGAAGTGATCGATTGGCGATGATGTGATGAGCAACTAGGACTATGTTGGTGTTATGGCAAAGTGATCCTCCAGGCGGTGTGCCTGACTTAGAATATTAGTAGGCGGATGTTTTACCCCACATCAGTTTCTATAGAAATGGTTGTGTGCGTGGTTATGAAGCGGTTACTAGCATATAATAGTTTTCAAATTTTACCATTTGTAATTAAAAAGACTTGGAATATATATGTATTCTTTTGAAAATTTAGATTTTGTGGGGCATTTTTGAAATAAAAAGTGTGAGTGGCTTCAAAATTTTCTACACCAAATGGGGTGTTCCATTTTAATAATATTATAGATTTCTATAATGTTAAAATGGTAATTGACATGGGGAAAAAAGAGAGAAAAGAGATGACTTACCACTCACTCCTTTTGGTCAGCATAGTAAGTCTTGTTGGGATATATAAGTATTGGTTTAGTTGTTACCTGCATGATTAATTTGCCATAAAATCAACAAGTATTTCAAAAGGTAGTTGCATGAAATGAAATTTTTCAAAAGCACTAAAGACTGGACGTTCATGAATAAGGAAATTTTATAAGGTCAGTCCTCATTCCTCGCAAGGAGCATCAATCCAAATGATCGTACCTTCCCAATCGCTTGAATCAGTCTGTGAATAAATCTAGAAGGGGTACAATTGATCCCAATTGCAACAACTTGATTACACGAATCAGTTATTGTGGCACACTTTGATATGGAATCACCGCTGACCACATTAGCACCATCCTTAGAATTGAAAGAGAAGCATGCCGGGATCTTTATGTCGTCTTCTTCAAGAATCTCAGCATAGGCCTACATTAAAAGTGATGGAAGCAGGTTTACCAAAATCGCATCATTTTTTAACATTTTCGGTTAGCATTATTTACAACCCTTATTTTACATTCCATAGAAGCATTGATCTACTACATCAATACCTCAGCCAAAATTTTTGAAGGACGACTTTGGCATCAAGTCTCACCAACAAATTTTACTCCGAAACAAAAGATTAAAATATGAAAATCTTGACGTGCTCCTAAATTCGATAACATAATGTTTTATTATCAGTATTTCTGATGACATAACATAAGCGTATACCAAAGAACCCTTTGGATGCCCATAATCTCCAAGGACAATGGGAACCTAATTGATAGGAATCAAATACCTAGGTTATGAACCCTCAATTGTAACTTGGCTAGTAAAAACCCTAACTTTGTGTTCAAGAAACTTTTTCTAATCTTATTCAAGCATTTAGATTAATTCAGTATTCTTATTCAAGAAACTTTTTCTAAGAGATTATTATAGTTCATTATTTCCTTTTTCTCAATGATTAAAACTGGAATCAGGTTCATACTTGGTTTAAGAATGCGATTCTAGGACAAATAGTTAATCAGGAATTACATTCATGTTCCAATGCGTTCCAAATGCAGAAATCATAGAGAACCAAAATTATGTTCTCATTTTCCCTCAAGATTCCTGTCATCCAAACATAGCTTAAGTAATTGGCAGATTCTTGCAACAATTAATCATGGCAGGGATGTCTCTAAAAAAACCTAGTTTTGTAACATTTCATGCGCAAGTTATGAATTTCATGCTTTGTATGCCCATTCGCCTCTAAAATTAAATTTGTGCGTCTGTCCTTGAGTTTTGGCATCTCTATATTAAATTTACACTGATATCGCTCTCTTTAGATGTCTGATACAGACCAGTCTAATAATGTGCTCAGGCCTTAGCTAGCTTATATACGGAACTCATTATGAAGGACCTTGGCTTCCAATTTATACAGAATGGTTTCAAACGCAATTAGGTCAGCACCCGATTCGGCTAGAACTTGAACCCTTCGCCTTTGAAAGTCTTTCAAAGTTCCAAAGTCACGGCATCACCATAAATTCCAAGGAAGACAACAGAAATGTGTCATAACCCAAAAAATCACTAAATTACAGAATAAATATTTCAAACTACATTCATGATGCCTAGTTCATAGATAACCCTAGTGGACTACTTTCTCTCATATTCAAATCCACGAGTGCAAGATAGTGTGCTCAAATGCTCAAGTGCCCCACTCTAATGATACAACACATTAGTGATGATTTGTGTTACTTGGAACGCAGATTATTTAGTACATTTCTAGGGTCACTATGACCTTGATACATAGGTGACGATAAATACCAGTAAATGACTCCATCCGTTGTACTTTGTGTTTATATTTACTTTTCTTCCCGCTGTGATCACTAATTGAATTTGGCAAGATGCATGCAAATATGCAATCTAAGCAACAAACACATCTATATTCAGAACCATCAACAAGATAAGCTCCATAGCTTCCCACAGAAGCTGCGACTAAGACTGGACATTATTTTAAAATATCTTCGTTTCCTGCGGCATCCCAAGAAACTTTGGAACGTATGCTGCGATATATCTCCCGTACCCCTCGGGCTATTTCAACAGTTCTTCGAAGAAAAGCTTCGCCTTCTTCACTAGATAAGCCTTTAGCCTCAAATCCCTAAAGGGTAGACTATGGCATGCACAAAGCAGTTTTAGACTTCTGATAACATTAAAAATATAGGTTCCTCAGGTTCAGCTTAAGGTGAAAAGAAGGGATATGATAACCGGATAAGATGTAGATAGTATGCTATTTGCACTGACTTCAAGGTAATCGAGGTGCACATGTCATATAAATCAAGTCAATTGTAGACAAAAACTGAAGAAACGAATGTAACTAACTATTGAGGCCTTTGTTATTAGTAGTGCATTATTGTAGTTCAAATGCTATTTAAAAATGCATGATGACTAATTAGAGAAGCTATATTATTCCAAGACGCTATCCAAGATGCTAATCCAGTTTATCGATTTATCGTCTTCAAATGTAGCTTTACCGTCTGATCTTGTGATTCTTCTATAGCCTCCGTGTAGTGAACATAGGGACTGAAGAGGGTGAGAGCCTTCTCCTCTCTCTCACCATCTAGGCACCCTATTATAGTAGGATTGAAGCAGTTAATCTACTATAACAGGATTTGGTACCCAGTGTGGAAACGATGTCGCTTGTATGGCGTGCAGGGCTTTGAACTCCGGCAGGCTACGTTCCAACTAAACAAGAGTCAGGCTTTCTCCCCGAGAATTGAACTAGAGGAAATGGTCCAAAAACTCTAAGGTGTCGACCAAATTCACGACTATGGCCAATAGTACTGTTAGACTTTATCCCACATTGCTCATCTAACTCAAACTTAGTATATCTCTTCTAGTGGCTACTCTACCCATAGTTAATTGGTTTTATGTTGGACGTCTTGATCGTTTCTCACATGGTATCAAAGCTATGTCTTGGTGGGTCTCACGAATCCAAGTCTCTATCTGAGCCATCTATAGTCATCCGGGTTGCACATACAAGGGAGTATTAGATTTTATCCACATCGCTCACCTAAGCCACCCAAGCTTAGTGTATCTCATCTAAAGGCTACTCCACCTATAGTCCATTGATTTTAGTCTTTCAGGTGGGACGTACTTATTGCTATTGTACTGTATGTTCTATTAACAAAAACTACTTTGATACAAGAATAATTTTGTCAACCTACATCTAATCTGCAATTGCAAGAATCATGAGCAAAAAAAATAAGAATGTAAACCCAATTTTCAGGGAACATTTAAATGAAACGAGTGAGAATACTATAACGCTAGTTTTC
>BRYF01000012.1:10202500-10205000 GCA_030159135.1 Actinidia polygama
GTCTATATGATTTAAGCCCATTGAGGAGTCGATACTTTAATCAAAACAGCTGAATTTTTAGGTATCATTGAGTATATCATTTATGTGAAAATTCTTGATTGAATATTAATAATCATACGATTGAAACATTTTTCTCTTGAAAAATGGATGGACAATATGTTTTTCAAAATAAACTATAAACAAATGATGTTCGATCGTGTGGTTATCGATGACAGAATAATATGATTTTTTATGACTACTCTACTCAATAAGTTTTAAAAATCGAGATCCAAATTGTATGGATAACGCTTTGCTGTCCATAAAAATAAATATGTAATGGTAAATTTGACTAACCTCCACTAACGTTTCTTTAAATTACTGGGACTACTCTTATAGTTTTTAAAATTATATTAACTTCACCTACTTTTGAAATTAATATACACATTCTCTTATCATTAACATATGTTGAAACACTTTAATTAAAGTTGTTGGTGTCATCTTTTTTTCTTATAAATTCCACAAAAACCCTTCACCTCGTTTTTTTTTTTTTTTGGAAATAGAGATAAGAATTTTAGATTGGAATTGATATGAAAAATAAAACACTCTAAATTCCCTTTTTGATTTAGAAATAGAATCTTGAGTCTCCAATTTAGGTATTTACTTTCAATATTATGGTTATTGTCACGCCCCGGTCAAACGAGCCCCGGCCACGTAAGCAAACAACTCAAAAAGAAGAAAAGTCAACGGAAATAATATTACAACATTTTGTCATAACATCAGAATATGAATAAATCCCTCCTGTAGGACCATGCTCTCCATGAGCTATCAAATACAAAACTACATATATGATAGTACATGGACAATGCCCACACCGGGCCAAAAGAATATTACAATTCTCCAAAAATATTTATTCACAAGTTCATTAAACAAAATAAACGAACGGCAACCATATGCCTCAAGATTCAGGAGAGACCTCGGTACTTGAAATTTATTTTATTGTAAAAGTGAGTTACCTTGAAAAGATTTAATAATGGACTTGATGCCTCAAGCCAAAAATCATTATACATATGTATATGATGCAAACATAATGCAATGAATTATCCTTCTATTCATATCAAAATACTCTTTTTTTGATTCATGATTTCTCAAATTCATAATTTTAGAAACTTTTTCTCAAAAAGTATTTATCCAATCCTTCCGAATGACACACCTAGGCTAATACATAAACCGGTCTCATCATGCCCAAGCATATGAGATAATATCCGGCCAATTTCTCGGTTACTAATCGAGGCTTTGGCTTCCCCTCCCGCGCGGGTTTTTCGGTCTCTCACCGTGGACTTATTCTAAGCCATCTTATTCCGGGCACACTAATGCACCAAATCCGGTACTACCTAGAATGTCATTCCCAAAAACAAGTTTCAAGTTCCTTGTTCCTTGTTCCATCCTCAATTCCAAATTTTATTTTTTTTCAAACTTCTCATTTCAGAACCAAATTCTATTATACATAGAGTTACAATTACTAATAATTTCAACACAACCAACATAAATATGCAAGATACCAAAAATTATCAATATAAGTCATTATTGAACAAAAATAACAATTTTAATGTAATTACTATCAAATATCTACATATGCATTTATGAACATTAATTTAGGCAATAAAAGTGACATCCAAAGCAAAATATTATCAATTAAATCTTTCCTATATCTCTAACTCTAAACTTTTTCTCATAAACAAATAAATTTTGCTCATCAAAATGTATCTTTTTCATGTTAAGGTTTATCACCCAATTAATGCCTTAATAAACCACATTTAAGCTATTAACTCATTCCCAAAATTAAACCCTAACAAAATAACCCCCTTTACCTCCAATCAATAGAAGACAAGCTTCAAAAAATGATTGAGGAGAAGGTATGGCCAAAAGTTCCACTTGCTCCGATCTTGATTTTTTTTGATTCCTTGCGAAGCCCTCTATGAGTAGGTAATAATCTTCCAAACAGCTACTATCTATTTCCCACTCTAACTCACTCAAAAATTTGATCAAAGTGCCAAAACCTTCTTTGGTTTAACAAAGACAGAGAGGAAACAGAGAACAAAAGAAAAAAAAAAAGGAAAACGAGAGAATGGGAGGGGAGGGGAGGGGACCACGGTTAAAGGAAGAGAGAGATGGGAAACAAATAAACTAAAAGTGGCTTTAGGCTTTTTTTTTTTTTAAATTAGTAAGGCCCATTTATGGACAAACTAAATGACTCATTCTCTCAACACCCATTTGCAAGCCCAATCAAGCCCATTAGTCACTTGCAATTTAAAATGACTCACTTGCAATATAATTTACCATAAGTGACCCAATTTCTATAATGACTTATATATATATATATATATATATATATATATATATATATACACACACACACATACACATGGCATGTTGACCTCATATACGTGTCCTAATTTTCTATATTCATAGAAGAAAAAATTTGAAACGCTACAGTTATTTACTCCAAAAAATTAACATTATT
>BRYF01000012.1:10215000-10217500 GCA_030159135.1 Actinidia polygama
ATAAACTAACTAAAAATTCCAATCAAATACACAAAACAATCAAGTGCAAAAAGTTGTAGAAATTCTACCTGCCGTATCTGGCTCGATTGTGCATAACAGGTCCTCTTCTGCTGGTTGGTACGCTTCTTAGTAAAGCCAATGCAGAACATCCTTAGAGTGTAGCTGTCAGTAGTTTTCACATCCACATGAGACTCAAATAGAGAAAATCTAAATAATGAAAAACTAATAAAGGAAAATCTTCCTAATTAACCTATGGTCAGCATGACGTATTATAGAATACTAAATAAGAAAAAAATTTCTAATCTAATTAGGAAAATAAATCTGTCTATAATAGACTACTAAATAAGAGAAGGTTTTCTAATCTAATTAGGAAAATAAATCTTTTAATTCCAACAGCTTTTAAGCTAGGAGTTGGTTCTTGAATTGCCGGAAGGGGTCGTCATGGAAGAAAGTCTCCTTGAGAGAGGATTTTAGAGAGACAAGGAATGACCCTGGCGGCAGCACGGCCACGCGGTAGCGGCACTCAAAGTCGGCATTGCCCATTTGGAGAGAGAGAGAGAGAGACAGGGGAGGGGAGGGGAGAGAGAGATTTTGTTGTGAGAGGTGAGATATGGTAGGGAGGGAGGGAGGGAGGGAGGGGGGAGTTGGATTTATAATGGGGAGTTTGGAGTTTGGGAATAAGGTCCATTTTGTTCACCGACCTAATATGTGAGTAAATATCATTTTTATTTGTAATTGGCTAAACTAGTAGGACCTACGGCGACACTTACCCTTGTTTCTATTATTTTGGCCAACCACAAATAAAAAGTAATATTCATTATGAGAGAGTTGTAATGGTGATATCATCTTAATTATAATGTGTTGTTACGGACCAATAAAACCTTAAAAATGAAATTAATTATAACCCATACTAACTCAACATTTTATTCTACGCGAAACTAATATTCCCCTTGATTGCTATGTACCTCTGCCTACGAATTACCCTTTCGGCAACCATTACCACTTTATTTTTATCTTCATAAGTCCTGAAATTTTGTAATTCCGTATGTTTTTTATGTCTATAAATGCCCTAATTTTGGTTGGGAGAAACCAAAAAATTCACCAAATGAGAGAAACGAATATGGAAATAAATGGAATGAGATCGGACACCCAATTAATCCAGAAGTAGGAGGTGAGGCGATGGTCTTGTGGGTTCGCAAGTGGTGGTGCAAGGGCAGCCGTTGGTTGGCGGTGATGCTGATCAATTAGGAGTTTGAAAGTTGGGGTTATTCTATAGAGAAAGAAAAATGAAGGCTTATGAGAGAGAGAGAGACGTGGTTGAGGGTTGAGCAAGATGGTGAAAAGCTTCTTATAATGAAGGGTGGAAACGTAAATTTATTAGTATTATCGTTGACAACATCCATGGGTCGGAGGGGGTTAAATGTTAACTTTTGAAGTTTAGGGGGGTTAAATGAAAACGGTTCATAGTTTAAGGGGATTTATTGTAACTTACCCTTTATTTAATTAATTTCTAATATAAATTTATTTTATTAACAACAACACGTGGTTAACTCTTATTGGATGATGGGTTAGCACGACACGTAGTGGTGTATTGACTAGGGCAATTACAATGATTTTGGACGACTCTACAAATAGTTAGGAATGAGCACTTTTAGATTCTATGGATATATATAAATCGGCATTATTAGGATCATATGTCCCAACTTTTGAGTAAAAAGTGGGGGGTGGGGGTAAAAACATACTTAAGTGACTCTTTTCTCACTAGTTTCTACTTAGCTGTTGCTCCACCAAGTGATACCTACCTATATAAGATTAATGGGTTGGTTTAAGCTGTGTTTGAATTAAGAATTCGGAAGAAAAAAAAATTATTATTATTATTATTTTTTTTCCTGTGCCTATATACAGCCTTATCAGGCACATAACATTTGGGTTCGAACCTTAATGATGCACGACGCATCGTCCCTTTCCTCTACTCCTTTCTACCAATTGTAAAAAAAAATATCATTGGTACGGAGAACGTGATCCAAATCGCCACTTAATTTTTGTAATGCAATAATAGATATGTTCAAAGTAAAAAAACAATGATTGCAACTTTTGCCTTCTCTAGATCCATAAAGTATTGACTTCAATGGAAAATTCTTCGGTCCAATGGTACCACATCATCTTCTTGTCTCCTCTACTTTTCTTTTTATAAACCAATATTACTATCCAGTCTAATTGCATTTGAGAGAAATTAATTTGTGGGCTCCGATGTTAATAATTGAAAAAACCTACAGCGGCCTTGAGGAGATTCAAATTGACGACGCCTTAAACACAAATTCAGAATCTTTATCAGTTGAGGTACACGTTTTGTTTCTTCAACTTATGATCCGCCAACTCAAACAATGGTAGATACAGTACTCGAAAAAGATAAAAATCTCTCAAAGGGGTAAAATGGTGGGTCTCAGTTCCCAATTTATTCAATATGAGGGACTATAAGTGAATTAGACAAAAACAATGT
>BRYF01000012.1:10267500-10270000 GCA_030159135.1 Actinidia polygama
AAAGAAGGGGAATGCAACAAATGGGCCAAAGTCAACTACGATATAGGGGTTTCGTGCTTTGGGACAATAAGATATTCCAAATCCGAGCTTTAGTAGGGTATATTGTACAAGCAATATCTATGCAAAAGGGTAAAGATGACAAACCTCCTGCATTGAATCCGAAATTGAGAAATCACGTGCTTCGATTGTACACTAATATTCTCAACAATAAATAAATAATGAACAACATTGTGATGTTGAGGGTCCAATTATATGATAAAAATTATTTATTTTATAGAATTTATTAAGCAGAGTATTCATAAAAAAAATTATATTGATCAAATATCGATAGTGACATAATTGAATTATATTTATTTTATAATTTTTTATCTATTTTTTTCAATAGAAATATGATTCAATTATGTGACTATTAATATCTCTAAAATGATCTAATCATTAGCCAAACAAGGAATTTCATGTGGAGGGAATATGGTTTCAAATCATTGATCTTCGCCTCACCACTCATGGATGGAGTTTACAAATGGCCCATTTCATTAAATTTTCCACGTGGTTTTAGTTGGATCGGGTTTCATGTGGGGTCCGATTGCCAGCTTGATTTGTTTCCACAGTTATCAAATTGACCCCACCCTCCCTCCTTCCTCAACGGTTGATTGGTAATTTTATACATGAGATGAGATTGGGTTAAAAATTTATAGGACTCTTTCATGTTATGTCTTGATAAAGGATTTTGTGAGAAAAAAATGAGATGAAAATAGAAATGATAAATAATTTAATGATTAGAAATGATTGGATCGTGTAACTTTTATATTTTTATTTCATTTTCTCTTACCTTACCGAATCATTAATCTAGATTCCAAAACACACCCTTTTAAGGCATTTGGAGTTTGGAGCAGTGAGGCTCAGATTGGGCTAGGCTTTTTTTAGTCATTTTAGTTATTTAAATTTTTGAATATTTTTTTTAATTATTTAATTTAAAGATTATATTTCTCTGGTTCCTCTTGATGAGAGGAATCTGAAAAAAATAAAAACTTTGTTCAAATTAAAAAAAAAACTAAAGACAAAAAATAGCATATTTGTCAAGTAAAAATATTTTTTTATGTCTTTAGTGGTTTTTTTTTTTAAATTTGAATAATTTTTTTATATTTTTAGATTTCTCGCTTTAGGAACTGATTTTTATTTATTTATTAAATGGTTAAAAAACAATCACTTTACAAGAGAAAATTCAAAAACAAAACATTTAACATTAATATATATTATATATACATATTTACAAGAATAAAATGTGTAAATCATTCCTTTGTTTTATTTTTTGAGACTGGATTATGGATTGGAGGATCACACGAGGCTTCTTAGAGCTAAGCAAACGACCGCGGATTACTTGATTCACCCCCAAGCAGAACGAAACACATGAAGCTGCAAGTGCAAACCCATTGGGCCCACAACTCATTCCCATCGCACTTCAAAGTTATTCGACGCGCACGATCGTACCCTCTTCAAAGTCCATTGTGCGTTAATATTTGCAGTAAGCGCGTGTAACCCAATGTAAGGATGACAATTCCGCTCATCTGACTGGAGTCGGCTGAACTGGCTGTTTGGATATAGATTTATCCTATTTTTCGCCTGCAGGCATGGTAGGATGAGTAAATATCCGATCAGATAAGAGTCGAATATAATTTGAATACCTTCCTATCGAACACCAACTCAAACTCTACCCAAAATCAATATATACAAAATTAAGATAACGAAGAATGTGACGTATAAAATTAGTTAAATTTGTATTTTTTTGTAGCTGTAGCGCGATGACAGTGTGGTTGCATTAAAAAAAGAGTAGAGATAGTAAATACATAGAGAGTAACTCAAATATATCTTGACTTGTTTTTTTTTCTTTTATAGTGGTTTATAGTATAAGGTATGAATGAAGCAATATTGTATAAAATAAAATTTTCATACATAAACTCTAGTTTAACGAACCATGGTTCTAATATCTTTTAATTTAATAGACTTTGTAATTTTATAAAATACGTAGTGGACTAATTATTTGTTGAAAAACCAATGCGTATCCTCCAACCTAATTTTCTGAAGAAAAATGAGTTTAGATGATGAATTTTGACTTTCCAAAATACTATTTATAATACCAAAATACAAGGTTGGATGAGGAGGAGGAGCCTCCTGTTGAAACTTGAAACTATTTTATTATTGAGTTTAGACTCTCTGTACTGTCTAAAGAGTGAAATAGAGAGTGAGAAGTTGGAGATGCTTAATTTGTCCACGTGTCATTCAACCTCTTGTTGTCTCCAACTCTCACTCAATAAATCCAAACTCCAAACCTCATTCTCTCATCACTAATGCTATTGCTCTCTCTAAATGGATCCACTACATCGCGCGTTCTTCAGGCCACCACCAGAGACCACCAGAGAGCCCATGGAGTTCCTCTCTCGCTCTTGGAGCGTCTCTGCTGTGGAAATCTCCAAAGCCCTTGCCCCACCCAAGACATTCAGCG
>BRYF01000012.1:10280000-10282500 GCA_030159135.1 Actinidia polygama
CAAAATAAAATTTGAATTATATATTTTTAAATTATATATTAATATTTAAAGTGAAAAGTCTTATTTTAATCATCTAAATATTAATTAATATATATTTTATCTAATTAAATAAAATTATATTTTATATTAACAATTAATTAATTAAGTGGCAATAATTTTGTCTTTTAACATCTTATCCAATCATACTCAACTTCTAAATCTCTTTCTCCAAAAAATATCCAAACACCAAATTATAAATTCACCATTTTTAAAAGGTGGGGCCCCCTTATTATAAATCATCACTCATTTCAAATTCCCTCTCAAATTTTTTCTCATTCCAAATTCACCAAAACCATCTTTTGCTGCCAAACAGGCTGTAGGGGGTTTATGAGATAACATTCAAATCTTGCGCTATTGTTTATCGTTAGGAATGTTCGTTTGTAATCTCAGCACATCAATTCTTTGTTCTCGATTTAAATCGAAGAAGTAATTCACTCTTGCTTAGTTTCAAATTCTCAACTTCTGAGACATCTATAATACATATCACAATTCATTTTGAATTTCAAATCTATCTTCCGTTATTTACAATTAAAATTCATTTGAGTTAATTCAACGGCTGAGATTTTACCGAACACTATTTTTTTTCTTTCCAAAATTATCATTTCTTTCTTCTAAAAAATTAGGACCCATATAAATTCTTATTCAATGGCCAAAAAATTATAAAATTTGGCATATATTTTATCCATTTGATCATATTTTTAGTAAAATCCATAAAAAATTATTAAAACATACATTTTTTCCTCCTCATTTCTTCAAAACTACTATTTTTTTATTCAAAATTATTATAGTTTCTAATTTTCAAACTACCAATTTTTGTACTAATTTATTTTTTATATATATGCATGTAATGTATCTTTTATCTGACGTTTATATTTTCTCTGTTTTTTAGATTAATGAACACGGACAATTATTATTAACAAACAATTGCAAAATTTCACTGCCAGAATGTAACATACATTCCCAAACATAAGTGTTAAAAGTGGAAATGTAATTTTTATAACAAGTCATTTACGACAACTCATTAAAATCTACGCATCACTTGCAACTACATATCAAATGAAACATCTCCTTTTTTGTCCAAACCAAAGCAGTAATTTGGGTCATTGAACCACGAACCCCTTCCACTCTCTATACCCTATTTTTCAAACAAAACCAAGTGGCCTAGCCTACACAAGGGCCCCACCAATGACATACTCTGTGAAAGCCAGTGCGACCAACCCCAGCATAGCAAACCTCCCGTTCCACATCTCCGCATCCGAGGTCATGAACCCTTCGGACTTCGATTCCACGCTCACTCCTTTAAACAGAGGGACCAGAGACGCTAGGGACAGCACTACGCTTGTCCCCACAAACCAAGAGATCCCACCGTCTGATATCTGGGAGAACACATCCTGGCCCTTGGATAGCTCCACGGCCATCGCGGCCACAAAGCCGATCATCGCGAGCCTGCCGTTGATTCTCTCTGGCGCTGGCCCACTGAATGCTAATATGTCGGAAAATTTGGTGCTGACCTGTCCTAGTTTGAAATGTTTTTAGTACATGCATTCTCGGAAAATAATAACGATACCGACCCTAAAAAAATTTATTAAATAAACACGCAACACAACCACACGACACGACACGGTATTAAAGATGTCATTTTTAATTTTAATTTCATATGCAATTGTATGTGTGTTTGTGCTTTGGTAGCATTCGTGTCTCTATTTAGTAAAGTACACTTTCTTTTCGTGTTTATAGCCCTCATGCTCACCAAATTTATTTACTTATTATATACGAAGTTCCGTTCGTTGGCATAGTTTATTCCACAAAAAAAGAGGTTCCGAATTATTGATCATACTTTCTTAATTTGAATTTATCAGTACTCCAAATTTCATTTTTCAATGATTTCTTTTGATATCCGAATCTAAGATAAAAAAAGGGCTTTAAAATAAGACCTCAAAAGCCAATAACCCAACCCATTCCTTCCTTCCAATGGGAATGGGAATGGGAATGGGAATGGGAATGGGAGGTGAGGTGAGGTCTGCTCTGATGTGCTATTTGTAAAACCGGATAATTTTGTTTTCAAAAAGATGTAAAAACACTGTTCAATATGCTACCTTATGTTCAAAAAAAAACTCCCATTAGAGTCGCTCCAAGTACATAAACACCCATGACATGAATGAAATATACCTTTGGCTTGGGGGGCGGTGACGGAATCTTCTGTGGTGACGGCGTAGGCGTAGGCGTAGGCGTATCCACGGGACCTACTTCCTTTTTCTGTATAATCAAAGGGTCATTATTAAATCTCTCAAAACTTCTCAACAAGAAATCATAAAAACTCATATCACATAATACCAATCTATGGCTTCAAAGAACACACAAACCTACCTCCGCCATGCAACGAACTTGTACGGTAGCACTCCTCTGCACACGTGGAATGATCCCGCTTGTCCGCACAGGATTCACGACACGGGTCACCGGA
>BRYF01000012.1:10327500-10330000 GCA_030159135.1 Actinidia polygama
GATGAAGAGGCGGTAGTGATGGTGGAGGTGGAGGAAGTAGTGGATGAGGAGTGAAGGTGGTGGTGGAAAAAAAGAGTAATGCTATGGGTACATCCAAGTTGCACCCCAAATGCATACCTGATGAGGTGGAGCATTTAGATTGGCTGGGTGTGGGGTCCACCCAATCTTTTCAACCAATACAAATGCTTCACCTCATCAGGTGTGCATTTGGGGTACAACTTGGGTGTACCCATAGCATTTTCAAGAAAAAAAAATTTTGAATACGTGGTCCCGTCAAAATAATTAATTTGTCCACTTGTGAATGGATGATACCTTTTTGTTCATTTATAGGGGCATTGGTTCAGGGTTGGTCCCTAACGCAATCATTACACTCTTTGTCCTGCGCAATTGTCAAATTCTTAAATAAAATTACATAATTGACCCCCGCACACATTTCACCGATTCATGTTTGTCTCTTCTCATCTTCCAGGTTGTCTTTGCAGGCGGTCGCCGGTACCATTACTAGAGTATACAATACTTTTCTCTCCCCCTCTTGAATTCCCGTTTGGAATAACAAAAATAATTAACTTTTCTTACTTTTGATTTAAAAATATAAAATTAAAAAAAAAATCATTCTAAATAAACTCTAATTAATACATTCACATAAACTCACCCCAAGTATACCTAAAAAATCAAAATGTTATTCAAAACAGGGCTTAAATACAAAATATATATCAACTCTCCATATATCAACTAGCCTCCTTAGTTTTTGTTTTGCTAACACTATTGATTTCGAGTTTGTTGTGGCCAAGGCATAATATGATTCATGCCAAATTCAATTACAATCTACCTAAAAACGCAATCATATATTCTTCTATTAAAAATATTGAATTATCATTTCTTAACTTTTTACCTAAAAACTCAAATCATTTATTTTTTATAAAATTAATACCATTCTCGGTGGTTATGACATCAAATATATGAAAAATATATAACATTAAATATGTAAATGCATAAGGTTGGGGTTTATTGGGATATTATTCTTTTATGTCACATATCCCCATCGACCCCACGGAAGCACTCACAAAAAAACATACATGAAAAGAGATAACAACAAGAATTTTTTACGTGGTTCGGCCCAATTGTCTATATCCACGAAAGAGAGATTTCACTACGTATGTAAAATACAGATTACAATTGTGAGAAGAATAAAACTCACACTCCTACCTGAGTTCCACGCTCAAGGGTACTTGAGTCATTGTTCATCATGGTGTATCATAATATTTTTTTCCTCACTTTCTATGTCTCTATTTTACCCTCACCATTTTTAGCTCACAATCGAGCCAGGAGAACTCTTGGCCCGAAAGTCCTTTACTATTAACTCACCCTCTTTCTCTCTTCTCTTTTCCCGTTCTCTCTCTCTCCTCTCCCACCAACTACAAGAGGTATATATAAACTTCAAATACACAAATTTCTTAGAGCTATTAACTTAGACATTAAGGTCATCCTTGAGAGCCCTAAACCTCAATTGAAAGATAGCATCATTAGCATTGAGAGAGAGTAATATTGTAAAGGATGGTCAATCCTTGAAACTCCTTGTTTAAAGTTAAGCCAATTTTCAACGTGGATGGACGAATCCTAACAGGATTAGTTTGTTGTTGTTGTTGTTGAGATTTTTAGTTATTTTGGTTTACGAGTTTTTTCATTTTTAGTAAATTTTTTTCCCAATTTGATTAATGTTTGGACTAAGTTTTTCAGTTTCTATTGATGAAAGGACTTTGAAAATAAAAAAAATAAATTGTTCAAATTTTGAAAAACAACATTGAAAACAAAAAAATTAGGTAATTAGTCGAGTAAAATAATTTTATTTTTTTAGTAAACTATTTTTTAAATTGGATAATTTTTTTTATATTTTCAATTTTTTTTTCGTTAAGAGGAGTTGAAAAAATATAAATTTTGATCAAACAATTAAAAATATTTACTAAAATGAGAAAAAAATGAAAAATAAAATATATACTTTTTAAAAAAAACTCAAATTGGATTAATGTAAATATATATATTTTCTTATATTTATAAATATTTTTTGCAATACCAACTCATTTGAGTGCAGCCTATGCCAAGCCAAACCAAAGCTCATAAAGAGCGCAAGGGTAAAATTGTCTTATAAAAAGTACAATTATTTTCAGAAAGGACTGTCAGTGGGCTTCTGTCCTGCTGCATCGATGAGCGAGAAGGTATTGTCTGAACCACACCGCTGGATAGCACAACTGAATAATATCGATATAATAAGGTTATGGTTTTTAAAAATAGCCAAGAGATCCGATGGATGATATTGGTTTTGTTTTAAACACACGGTCAGGATTAGATTTTAATCTTCAGCTTAAAACATAGGCAAGAGATTCAAGGGCTCAGATTAGTTTTACCAAAAACCGATAGTCAAGATCCACTTGCCTCTCCTCTACGGCCGCTCCCCTCCCCTCGGGTTCGGGGTCCTTGCGGGGAGAGGGCTTCCAGCAGAATT
>BRYF01000012.1:10337500-10342500 GCA_030159135.1 Actinidia polygama
ACTTGGGAATGCCAGTCATGAGGTAACCTTGAGAATACTCTCTGCATATTTATCTTGTTATTTTTTATTTTCCGCTGGACACAAACTTGGGTTCTTGTTAATTAATGATCTTTGTCTAGTGCGAACACTTAAAATTTCTGCGTCTGCCACTGCGCCTAACCACATGGCCTAAATGCTTAAGTTATTAGTTATACCCCACTTGATTCCTTATATCAAAATCAGGCTATTATATTTTATTCTACCGATATGGGACGGGTATCACAACAAAAATATGACCTAATCATTTTTTTTGGGAAGCAATATACTTGATTCCTTATATCAAAATCAGGCTATTATATTTTATTCTACCGATATGGGACGGGTATCACAACAAAAATATGACCTAATCATTTTTTTTGGGAAGCAATATAAGCTTAATCATGAACTAAAGTTGGCCAAAAACTTAAATAGTATGAAAGACACTCAAATTGGAATTCATACTAGTGTGTTTTCCATTTGTTTAGTTACTGCAATAATATTCAATATTTATTTTCATAAATGAAATGGTTTAGTGACATATAAAACAGAAACATCTTTAGAATCAATTTAAAAACCATAACATTGGAGGAATGAGAAGTAGAAATTTATTATACTACAAGATTTTAACAAATACCTGGTCACCAATTTTCAAGCAAACAACGTCTCCAACAACAACGTTGAAAATCGAAACCTGTTGCCGCCTCCCGTTCCTGACGACCTCAACCGGTATGTTATTGCTCACTTTCGATAACTTAACGAACTGTCTGTTCTGCCTGAAGTTGCTAAGTGCCGAGACTACTATGACAAGAAACACAGCAACAAATATGCTTCCTCCATCGTACCATCCTTCTTTAGCCCCGTGTTCCTTGATGCCGAATCCAAGCGACAGAGTTGCGCAAACCAAAAGGATGAAAATGGTAGGATCTCTAAAAGCCTCCCACACAAAATGGAACAAACCCTTAGTAGGCGGCCTTTTATACATGTTTACCCCAAAAGCTTCGTTTCGAAAGGAAATATCTTCGTAATCCCCACCAATCCCACGATCTAAATTTGTTTTGAGGGCAGAAGCTATACCTTCAATACCATGAAATCTAACAAGTTGGTTCAGATTTTTTTCCTTGACGAGTTGGGTGAGACTCAACTGATCAATGATTGGAAAACACGGGTGTGGTTCGATGACATCGATGTCTATGACTCTGTTTGACGAAACAGGGGAGGTTTTGGTCTTGTTTCTGGGTGTAGGGAGAGAAGAGAAGGCTCGTGAGCAGTAGATGATGATCACTGCCATATGCCATCTCTTCTTGTTGATTTGGGTGGGGGAGGAGGTGGTGGGCTCGTTGAGAAGAACCTCAAAATCATCCAAGTTTGCTTGGAGTATTGTGAACATGTTTTTGGAAACACAAAAATGGCAAATTTAATTTGAATCAGAAGCAAGTTCTCAAATGTGGCTTGTCAGGTATGTGATTTATGAACTTATGAATTGTGTATTTATAGCAAGAGGGTACATAAACATTCCCCGCGTTCAACGCAAATGGTTAGTCGGCATTCGGCATTCGGCATGTATATCGGTGCGGTAAAATACACTTGTTTTCCTTGTAGTTTTACCTAAATTTCACTTAAGCCTTTATACTTTCAATTGAAACGAATAAGCCCTTTACTTCAATTTAGTCCAATCAACTAACATAGTTTCATTAATTAATGGAATAAAGCAGCATGAGTTGCACATGGGAGCAGCCCATAAAAATAAAATAGGGTTGCCATGCCAAAATGCAACTCCTTGAAGGAAAAAGACACGGACGACCCTCACATGCAACTCTTATTTCTTTAATTTGTGAAAAGTGTTGGGTGATTAGACTATATAGAAACACGATGCAAAGTAAAATGGCTTATTTATTTATAAGGGATTAAATGGGTAAAACAATAAGGGTTTTTGAAGTGTTATTTACCTGTATTAGTGTGAATAAAGAGTTCAAGTTGCTGCAAGAATTACGATGCCTTTGCATTGGGACTCCATCGAACTTCAAGCAAACCCACCTAGGGTACAACTTTTAGTTTCTTTTTGATTTGTTGTGTAATTTTTTTTTAGGTCTATCATTGTAATGTATATGGACGAATACTACGTGATTGAATGGAGAATCTATATATACATTTTTATAGACAAATTGAAAAGGATACAAAACTTTGCAAACAAAGCCTAACTAGCTAGAGAGTTTAATTGAAAAGATAAATTATGGTCTTTTTCTTTCGTAATTGAAAAATGCTACCTACTTTCCGATAAACAGTAGTTAATGGATAGAAAGTGTGTTGATGTATGTGAAAAATATATAAATGTTTATGCAACTGCATTGAAACATGTGAAACGTATATAAATATTAGTGAAACGTGTGCATTAATCACTGTCCAATGGACAATGGTTAAAAAGTTGTTCATAATTTAACCAAATTCTATTTACAGATCAAAAAGATATAAAATAATTTAAAGTAGAAATACCGAAAATGATTCTATCTGTTGCAGCAAAGTATCAGAAACTAAAATTCAGTTAGGTAATTGATTTTCACACTCCACTTTTTAATTTCTGCACTCCTATTCACTTTTTGATTTCTGCACTTCAAAATAGGAGTGCAGAAATCAAAAAAGAGAGTGCGAAAATCAATCCATAATAGTGTTGATTTCTACACTCCCCTTTAGAATGCATAAATCAAAAAGGGAAGTGTAGAAATTAGTTTCTTCAGTTATAGTCTAAAAAGTTATTTTAAATACTTAACTATTTATGTACTGTTTGTAAGTTGAAATGAAACAAGAAAAACGGTGGTGATCATAATTGCATGCAGAAAAAAAAAAAAAAAACTTCCCATAGTGTTCTTAATTTATTTTACAAAAATATTTATTAATAAAAAAATAGAATTCGAGTTATATGCGGGGAAAAAATTACTACTGATTTTATTTGTATTCTAAATTATGAAATAGTTATATGACTGCCTTTTCTATCTTATGAAAAATATTGCACCACTTTAATTACTAAAAAATATTACACCACCTTCTTTTTTATAAGAACTATATTGTGTTAAAAAATTCACAGTTATAGTTTTTCATACAGTTTTAAGTATAATCGTATATTTTATTTATACAAAACCGATCCGAACGAGTTATTATTCGTATATCAACGACTCAAATTATTGAAGTGGGTTCAAATACGAGTCAAATGAGCTGGAGTAGATAATCCAGTCGAGATTGAAAACCGAAAAGTAGTTATTCTCTAAAATAAAATATATTATTATGTGATAACAAGAAGAGAATTAAGCTTTATCTTGGAATAGTAATTGCTCGTGTCCACAGGTATTACGTAAAAAAAAATTCACCTCTTAGACATATTCGTTAGAGTTTTATAATTTAAAAAATGATAAGATATAAACGTCAGATAAAAAATACATTGCATGTATATACGATCAAATAAATTATTACAAAATTGATAAAAAATTAGAAACTATAATGATTTTTTAAAAAAATTGATAGTTTGGGAGAAAGAAAAGTGTGTTTTAATTTATTTATTTTTGTAGGTCCTACTAAAATACAAAAATAATCCAATGAGTAAAACATATGCTCAGATTTATAGTTTTTTTTGTCCATTGAATAAGAACTTACGTGGTCACACAATTTTGAGAAGAAGGAAATAATAGTTTTGGGAGGAAAAATAATAGTATTAGGTGAAATTTTAACCGTTTAATTAATTCAAATTGCTTTCCACTTTAGATAACATGAGATAAATTTGATATTCAAAATGAGTTTTGATTTATATCATACATACGCTGGATTTACACGTACGCTGGATTTACACGTATACGCGAAGTTTAACACGTAATCTTAAGGTTGAAGGTTTGATAGACGTCAACGTTTGAGCAGAAGGTCAACTTTGCTTATAACTTACTCCACCTGTTCCTTCTCTTTTTGTATTCCCAGCAGTATCCGTACCCAAGTATTTGGAGTTTCGTTTTTTGTCCATTTTTTTATGTTCAATATTTTTTTGATTGTAGATTTCATTAAGAATTTTAATATTATAAAAAAATCACATTAGTTGGATACAAATCAATAGTAGATTAATATTAATATCAATGAGTGTGTGTCGTACTCATTTATTAAGTTATAAAACAGTACTAACTGGATATCGATTGTGTGAGATCAATGTGATTTTTTTATAGCATTGATCTTTATGACGCAGTCTGTAATATAAAATGTATGGATCATTAAAATGGAGCTCAAAATACTTCGACGGCAGACAAGCCCAGTTCTCTTTTCTTCTCAGTACACCCCCAGCTTATACCCAAATTACCCTCCACTAAGTTCACATTCCCGTTCAATCAAAAACCCTACCCCTACGTTTCCACATAGAGAGAACTTCTCAACCCCAAAGCGTGGAGTAAGTTTAAGACAAATTAATAAGAACTTTCGCAAGAAAAGAGAGAATCAAAAGGGAGAAAGAAGAATAAAAAAGGAACAAAATGTTTTTCAATTCAATGAATTGCTTCGAACAATTTTGTTACAAAATTATTTATGCTTAACCCAAAAGTATTAGGTTTAAACAAATTAATAAGAACTTTTGCGGCAAAAGAGACAATAGAAAGAAGATGATGATCAAAATGAACAAAATAATCTTCAATTCACTGAACTGCTTATGTGTTGTTTGATAAAACTGAATGCTAAAAATTAAAAATTGAAAAATAAGTATTGAAAATTGAATGTAAATATTTAAAATTAAAAAGTTGTTTGATAAAAATATAAGTGCTGAATTGAAATTGATTGATATATTCAGTAAGCTAAATCTAATTCTAATTTATATGTTCAACAAAATTTATTTAATTTTTAATTTTTAATTTTAATTTATAAAAAGTTGTGGTGGCTTGGTGGTAGGGAAGTGGAGACGGCGGTAGCAACGCTAATATAATTATGGCACTGGTTGTGGTAGTAACAAAGCGATTGTTGTGGCG
>BRYF01000012.1:10362500-10367500 GCA_030159135.1 Actinidia polygama
GATTAGGAAAGGCCAAAGCTCCTGCTTACTGGTCATCAGTGAAGAACTGTTCTTCATCTATTTGCTGCCCTCAATTATTTTCAATGCGGGGTAATATCTCTCCCTCTACATATACGTATAGATTTATGTATATGTGTATTGTGTGTGCATCAGGACTTTAAATTGCGGTATTAGTAATGGTATTGGGGCCAAAATCATTAAGCCTTGGTGCGCATACAACATGTATGTAGAAATGCCAAAGTGATGTGGGATTCTGAATGTTATCCAATTTAGTCTGTGGAATTGCTTTCTACAATAAATTTTGGTAAAATCTATAGATTCTGTTCTTGCTGGAACACAAACTTGCCCTGCTTGAAGCTGTTGATTTGGATCTATTTTCTTGTGTGTTCTTAATATAGGCGACATCTTCAATGGCGATCAAGACGCTTTATCATTTTTCAATGAATGGCCATTCTTGATATAGGCGACAACAAAACTGGCGTTTTAAAAGATTGGCGACATAAATTTTTGGAGACAAAATTAACTCGGAGAAATTTTAATTATTCACCATAAGGATCGGCAATCATTATACAATTTTGATTATCATGGTCCACGTGGAGCTATTTGCGATCATCATACGGGCGATGTTAGGCTGATAAGGCGATCTCGTCCTCATGGCAACCATATGCATTAGTGGTAATATTTCTTCAAATGCTCGACATTCCAGGGGTGAGGAAGTGCCTTCCCATTCATGTCTTCCAACCAATAAGTCCCTAGTCTGATTACTTTGATAACCTTGTAGGAGCCTTTCCATGTAGGACCGAGCTTTCATGCAGCTGGTTCTTTTGTAGACAAAATAATTTTTCTTAGGACTAGGTCGCCTGGCAAGAAAGACGTACAAGGAAAGTACGATATGATTCTCGGATGGCTAAGTATGGAAGGAGATCCCTGAGATACCGGAGTAATAATATGAGAATGCCATATAGAGAGCAATCCGCAATGATATGAGTCGTGATGGAGTAGGAGTCTGATGGAGATAGTTTTCTTGTGGAGGTGGGCTCTGACCAGAAGGAGGAGTGATGGAGAAGGAGTCTCGCGGTGGCAGACTCTTTATGGAGGTGGAGTCCTCATGGAGTTGGTCTCTGGTCTGGCGATGTGGAAGACCTCGCCTATTGGCGAGCTGGAGAAATGCTCATACATATATCGGCGAAGTGATTGATAGGCGATGATGCGATGGGCGACCAAGACTATATTGGTGTTATGGCGATGTGATACTCCAGGTGGTGTGCCTGACTTAGAATATCAATAGGCGGGTATTTTACCCCACATCAAACATGGTAGTTGTTTATTTTTTTAAAAAGATAATTGCATTTTAAGCGATTCCTTCATTCTATTTGTAAGTTTATTATTAGTTGATTATACGACGTTATTAATGCTATGTAGTATAATCGATGCATTTAAAATTTACTTGTATGCTACCAAGGCATTATAATTATATAGTGCTTTTTTTATGTAGAGTCTCATGTGCCTATGCGAAAAATTAATTCGATCGGACATCAATTAATGTATGATCGAATAATACTTGTTTTATAGGAGTAATTTATTCACAACTTTTTCATATTTTTTTTAAATGTGTCTGGATCATGTTGTGACCACTTATGTCCAATTTGTCTTATAATTTATTCATAAAATTATATTTTATGTTTATTTTTTAAAAAATAAATGTATTTGAATCATGTGATTATTAATGTTCGATCAATCTAATTTTTTGTATGAATGATTTACTCAATGAACTTTTGAAATTAATGAATTGAGAAAAGTAACATATTTTTTAAAAGTTTCTTAAAAATTGCCTTTAAAAGCTTAAAAATTATTTTCATTTAAAAATAAATAATATATAAAAATATTAAATGTTATTATTCTTAAAAATAATTCTGAAAAATGTAAAATGAATTCCGAAGACGGAAGGCCTTAAAAGCTTCGCTTAAATCTGCTAGTGTGCATTGTCTCTTATACCCCTTCTGAAAAATGTAAAATGAACTCTCGTCCCCTCGTGCTTTGACTCTTATACCCCTTCCTCATAATTATTTTTCCACTCTTCTCCCCAGCTAAATTAACTCTTGCTTTTTTTTTTTCAACTACGTTTTTTCTTCTTTTAGATTTGTGTTTTTTTTCTTTTGTTTATTTTTTTAATCAGTTTTATTTTTTATTTTATCAAAATTATTTTTTTATTTTATCAGTTTTCTTTTTCTTTTTGGATAAATAGTTTTTTATTATATTTTTATAATCTTTTATTTATTTTTTAGTTGTAGATTTTGTGAGTCATTATTTGTAAAAAAATTTAAAAAATATAAAAATATGGATCAAAATAAAAAGTATATATATGAAAATAACAAAAATATTAACAATTAATAAGCAAAAATATTATTTTTTTCAGTTTTGTGTTTTTTTCCTAATTTTTTCTTCTTTTTTTAATCAGTTTTATTTTTTATCAATTGTTTTTCTTTTTTTTTTTTATCAATTTTACTTTTCTTTTTGGATAAACAATTTATTTTATTATATGTTTATAATCTTTTGTTCATTTTTTTTTCATTGGTTTTTTTTAATCATTTTTTAATTATTTTTTTCACCAATCACCCTTCTTTTTTTTCAGTTTTGTTTATTTTTTTGTTTTGTTTAATTTTTGACACATGTCATAGCCTCTCTTTCCCTTGAAATTACCCCCCAAACCCTTGACACATGTCATAACCTTCATCTCTCTTGAAATTACTCCACAAACCCTTAACACATGTCATAACCTTTTCCTCCCTTTAAATTACTCCACAAACCCTTGACATATGTCAGAACCTCCTTCTCTTTTTAAATTACCTCCAACCCTTAACACATGTCAAAACCTCCCACTCCCATTAAATTACCCCCAACCCTTGACACATGCCCCCCAACTCGACACCCCTCCCTTTAAACACTCCTCTCACATTTTATTTTCAGTCACTCTTCAGTCACACCTTCCTCCCGTGCTTTTTCCCTCTCAAACTCTCATTCTCTTTTCCTATAATAGAGTTCTTTTATTAACCATCACTTTTCGTAATTCATAGAATAACATATGGATGACGACTTAGGTTCATTTTCAAATAGTTGGTCATTTGAGAATGATGTTCCTAATGGGGAGATCATTTCAAACAATAGTCACGATTATACAGTTGAATTTATCACAAATTAGATTAGTTATTATCGTTGTTTTATGCATATTCGTTATTTATTTTATAAGTAGAGAAATTATGTTAAGACTGGATAATGTTGCACTTATATATCTTTGTTATATTTTTTTATATAGATATTTGAAAGTAGAGAATTTATGATAAATTGGGGCGAAGAGAGTTGGTCTTGAGAATGGTATTATGGTGGTTGTTAAAAATTCTGCTAATTTAAAAGGTGACAAGCTGCCAAAATGTCATCTTATGTGTGAAAGATGAGAAAAGTACAAACCGCCACGATACCTGGTTGAAGGGCAATCCTTAAAAAAATACTGGGACAAAAAAATGTGAATGCCCATTTAAGCTGCGAGGTATACCAATACCTCTAGATGGTGTGATGTGGGTTTTAAAGGTTCTTTGTGGTTTTTATAACCATCAATCAGCAGAATATATTGATGACCATGAGTACCCGTGTAGGTTAAAACTAATGGAGAAAGAATTTGTTCATGACATGGACAATAGCACCGCACCTCGTGAATTTTTAGTATTTTGAAGGAAAGAGATCCGTCCAATACTACGAGGATCAAAAGCATTTACAATGCCATTTTCACAAATAAATCTGCCAAACGGGGCGGTCTAAATCCAGTTCAGTATGTCTTGGAACGATTAATTAAGAAAGAATACATTCATAATTACCAAATAATTCCAGACACCAACAAAATCACATATATTCTTTGGGTTCATCCAAATAGCCTAGAGCTGTCTGTCGACTTTCCGTCCGTGTTGATCATTGATGCCACATACAAGACCAATGAGTATCGGATACTATTATTAGAGGTTGTAGGTATCACATCCACAATGCGAACTTATTCACTTATGTTCTCATATCTTAGTAATGAGAGGGCAGAGCAACTGACATGGGCATTAGGTACCTTAAAGAAGTGGATGGTTGAAAAGGGGGGATCGTTGTCAACGGTGTTTGTTTCAGATCGGGATTTGTCGCTTATTAATGCTATTGAAACATATTTTTTCATGGCATGTCACATCCTTTTTATTTGGCACATAAACCAATGCGTAATGAAGAAATGCGCCCTTATACTTGGTCTAGAGTGGAAACGCCTTTATGCGTCATGGCACTCGCTCATTAATTCATCGACACAGTGATCTTACCAACAGAAGTGGGAAGTCATGCGTGAGGAGTATCGACAATTCGAGGGTGTCCTAAAATACCTTTGAGAGACATGGTTACACCCTTATAAAGAGCGATTTGTTTCAGCATAGGTTGATATATGTATGCACCTAGGGAGCAATTCAAATCAAATCTATAGTCACTTTATAGCTTTACTATATTTAAATTCTGTTGATTATTGTACTATTTTAATTCTGTTCATTATTAAAACACAATGCATTTTTTGATTACAGGGCAGAGTCTACACATGCTAGGATGAAGTTATATTTGGGAGATATGATGTCATCCCTACAAACATCTTTTGAAAAAATACATAAGATGTTGAGATTTCAGCTCGGGAATATTAAGAAGTCGTTCGAGTGATCTCTCAACATTCCACCCCATCAAGATTTACATGATGATATTATTAGTCAAGTAAGGTGTCGGATTTCATTAGAGGCAATGAAGTTAATTTCTGGTCAACGAAAATGCGCTGAGGAAGCATCTTACCAGCTAGCCAACAGATGCAACTGTTCAATCAAAATAGTGTACGCATTGCCATGTGAGCACGATCTTGCACATTATCGTTACTTTTTCATTCTAATTCCGCTACAGAGTACGGTTCGAGCTTATGGAAGAGATTTCACAAAATAAGAATT
>BRYF01000012.1:10375000-10377500 GCA_030159135.1 Actinidia polygama
TTGAGCTACATTCCAAATTCTCTTTCAAGGTGTTCCCCTAGATGATCCCCTGTATTGAGAGTTGGTAAGTTGCATGTTTATTTAACAAGCAGAAAAAAGGTTTATTAATTAGAAAGAAAAGTAACAAAGAATACATTGAGGAACAAAATTCCACCCGTGTAGAGGAACACGGAAAGAGTTGATGACATGCGGCACCCCAATCTCTACTTGCCAAAAATAAGTGAATGCCCTAAAAGTGAGGAGATACCACAGATGTCTAATAGAAAAATTATCCCCCCACCCCCACCCCCTAACACCCCCACCCCCACCCCCTAAACAGACACTAAGATTCTGAAGTTTTAAAAATATATAATTAAGCAAATTAGATATAAAATGAACACGATAAATACGAAACATGTACAATATATGTTATTTATGTAAAATTAATGTTTATTATGTTCTAAGTATTAAGTATGTTTTTTTGAGAATTTTTACGAAAACAAAAATTTTTATACGAAAAGATTTTCTATTAAAGTATAACGGAAAAATGAACACGTATTAGCATGTATGACTGAACTATATAGATCAATATGAACCACGGTGGTGTAACTCACCCTATAAGGCATTATGAGAAATGACCACACAAGGCCCAAAAGTCAAAACCCTCCAACCACTCCCCCACTCCATCATTGTCCCAGCAGAAATGCTGGGAGTTTGGGACTAGACCGTAGGAAGAAAGAGAGAGAGAAGAAAAGGGAAAGAGAAAGAAGAATAGCAAGAAAAGAGAGAGGGAGCTACTGAGAGAGAGAAGAAGAAGAGAGAAAGGAAAAAGCTCAGTGAACCACCAACGATTTTCACGAGGTAACCTCACGAATCTTCCTTATTTTTCATGTATTTTCGGTTTAAGAAGGATCTAAATGCTCTAGGATTGAGTGATGTATTATATTCTAGTTAAAGTTAAGAAATACCATAAAAATACGGCTCAAGAAAGCCATTTTAGGATCCTATGTCAAGTATGAAACTCTGTCATATTTTTGTTTCAAAACCACTGTTAGTATTTTGGCCAAAACTTTCTCATATGAAAACTTTTTGAGTTAATTTAAATGTCGTAGAATATCTACTTCAAATACCTACAAGTTTGCTTCAAATAGAATTTTTATAATTCCAAGGTTCGATGGCCCAAAATAGGTTTGGAAATCCATTCAGAAAAACTGACTTCTCAATTTTTCTCAATTGTACCGGTTGATCTATTTTTTTCTCAACCGGTTTGAACTTTTTGTTTTAAGCTATTGATCATGCCCGACCGGTTGAACATTTTTTTTCTCAATCGATTGAACTTTTTCTCAACCGGTTGAGACTTTACAGAACCCAGTTTTTGAACAATCAAACATCCACTGTTAGCCTAATTCTTGATAAACAAATTTAAATACATTATAAACACTTAAGTAAAGTCATAATATTGATTGTGTCAATAAATGAAACATAGAGGAATCAATTCGACTAGCATGAGGAACATGACGAATAGAGTAACGCAATACATATGCAAGTAATGTAAGTAACTTTAATCTCTAAAGTAGAGTAAATTATTTTTATACTACGATATATGCATGAAATTATGTTATATTATACAAATCAAATCCAGGATTTAGATAAGAATCTTTCAAAAAGATTTTATATGTATATGCCTATGCACCACATGTTTCTACCTTTCAAGAAGGTATTCGGCACCGGCCGACACATCTCGACTTATGCGGGGGGAGCATAGTGCATAATGTATGTTTCAAGAATCATATTGACTATACGGGATGGTTATTTATGACATATGATACCCAACTAAAGGCAGACACATGTAGAAACATGATTTTTAATTTGAACAAGTTATTGTTGGAAAAAATATTTGGCGGTATGGCGGGTGTCTTCAGACACAGTACACTTCAAGGCACGTTACAGCGTCGCTTTCTTAAAGATAATATTTGCCCCCACTAGATGGTGTGCACGGGTTACAGCAAATCTGTCTTCTGTCTTCAAGATACGGGGGTAAATCAGCCAGAACCCATTTATTATTTCCTATAATGGAGTCCATCTCATCTTATATAGCCTCCTTCCAGAAGGAAACATCTTGAGATTTCATGACTACCTCAAAAGTCAATGGATTTGTTTCCCATGTAGCGAAAACACGCTATGATAACATGTAGTTTTCTTAGTACCGTCAACTAGGTAAACTACAAAATTAGGCCCAAACGTTTTCTCTTTCCGAGCTCATTTGCTCCTTCTTAGTTCAACGTGCTCCACAGGTTCATTATCCTCATGCAAGACTTGTATAGGCTCATTGTCCTCTCCAGACATCAAGGGTAATAGATCCAAGCATTTATTAGACTCTAAGTCTTTACTTGATTTTAATCTTAGAATTCTGTCAAATGTGTTTTTATAAAATACTACATCTTGAGATTCAATGATGGTATTGATTGATACATCATCATTAGGCTCAGCTACTAGAAACCTATATGCCTTACTATGTAAA
>BRYF01000012.1:10412500-10417500 GCA_030159135.1 Actinidia polygama
ACATCAATAGGCCCCCTACTCGAAGCGCCGAAGTGAAACACTTGGGGTCTTCGAGTATGTATTGAAATAAACGCCAACTGATGACATGGGAGTAATGATGGTGCTTCCTCAGGAGATGCCACGTGGCAGGGGTAGTTAATGAAGGCATTTTATTAAGAGGCCACATAGACGAGAACATTAATGAGGGGATAATGTGTTTTGGCGGGAAGACCAGTTTAGCGACGGGAACAGCGTTTTTCGTCTTGGAAGTTGAAACGTCGCGAGATCTTCTCCGTTGATGGGAGTAGATCCCGGCCCTTTGAGGACCCTATAAATAGGGGGACCCCCTATCCACTTACGCTTTCCATTCTCGCTGTCAAACTACTGCCTCTATTCCAAAGTGCACCTCGCCCCAAACAGCTCGCTTCTCCATCCAGTTTCGGTAAGTATCTTCTACCATTCTCGCCTTCAATTTCTTAATTCGTAGTGTATGTCCAGTAGAATTGACTTAAGAGATTCGAAAAATTTAGAAGTTTCCATACCTTCCCAGATATCCGATCATCTGGGAGGAAAATCATACATGTCTGACGAGGTAAGCCAATCCCCTTCCTCGCCCCCTGAAGACTCCCCTCCTCAGGGCGATTCTATTGTCAATAAGGGAGATCCCGATATGGACACCTCGCCCCTAGCAAAAGAGGTCAACGTTATGACACGAGGGCGATTTAGAGATCCTGAAGGAAAAATATTTCTTTCCACCCGGGATCCAACTCAAGATCCCAGGAGAAGGCGAGACTGTATTATCCACTCGCCCTGGCGAGGTGGCTTTTTATGAGACCACTTTCCCAGGCGACCTTAGATTTTCTATTCACTCTATCATCAGGAGGATCTTGCATTACTACAATATCTGCCCTGCCCAACTTTTCCCCAACGCTTGGCGATGCGTTGTTTGCGTGCTGGTAATATGGCGATACTACAGGCGTCATATGTCCTACGACGAGTTCAAGTGTCTCTATTCTATCAACCCATCATCAGACTCAAGATGGTTCTGTTTTAAGGCGCTTGACAAAAACTGACTCAAGGGGTCTCCTAGCAATGTAAAAGGATGGAAGAAAAGGTTCTTCTTCGCCTCGGGGGACAAATGGTAATTCTTCCCGAGCATGCCTCTGGGTATAGGAATCCCACGGATCCCCAGATCTTGGGGCGATGGTTAGTCTCTCCTCCATTTTGTTCAGTTGTTCATTATCCTGCCTATGTGAGACTAACACAAAATTATGACCTAGGCAAATATTACAACAAACTACCCACCCTGAATGACGCCGAGGCCAAGAGGACGGCGATGGTTTTCGAGAAAATATAGCCTGAAGGTTACTTTTGATGTTTCCAAGGTTCTTAAGTCGAAGAGGTTCTAGAAATACTTCACCCGCGGCCGTGTTGAGATTTCATCCAGTGGCGGGGACATTAAGTTTGGGGAAGGCAAGGATACTACTTCGGGCGATGAGGGTGAGCCTCGCCTTTCCCGAGGTGAACTTGGGCATAATAGCCCATTTGAGATGACTTAGTAAAGTGTATAGGAGTTATTAGGGGGAACTTAAGGAGAATAGTAAGGAGAAAAAGTTTGAGATCCCTTTTCCAATCTATTCCCAAGTAGTTCGAGCTCCTGATCGGAGTCGGAGTCAGAGTCTTTGTCGGACTCAGGGCTTCCCCCTAAGCTTAGACTGCAGCTATGTCGTCGCGGATCAGTCTGGACAAGATTACCAAAAAGGTTGGGAAAAAGAAGGCAGCGGCCAAAGATGCGAGCTCGGTAGCGACGACTACCCCGCCCTTGAAAGGGATTGTTATTCAAGAGAAGCGACCTTGAGATGATGTTCATGACTCCTTGCCCAATAAGAAGGGCGAAGTCGGCGATTCCAAGGGCAAGTATGCTATGCCACCACCCCCACCCAAGAAGGCAAAGTCAAACAAGGGGCGAGCAGTGTGGTTCGACGACCGTTGGCGCCTGGGGAGGGTCCGTCCACCTCGCCGGGCAACAGCCTAGGTCCCGAAGCTTCGATAATGTCGAGTGCCCTTGTGGCGCAAAAAATATTAACCAGAGTAATTCTTCCTGCTGACAAGGAAAAAGTAGACCAGTTTAGCACGTATCAACTGGTTACCAAGGCTTTTCATGCCCTTGGTCAGGTACTTGGCTGTTTGCGTTTGGCTATGTATATGTAGTTTATTTTTGTTTTTGGCGTTCACGAAGAGCTGTTTGTAGGAGGTAGTTGTGTTTGTTTCTGCTCTCGCGCTTTGGGGTTAGGATCATCAAAATGACTTCCACTTCTAGCTTGCTCGTGCCGACACAGCCAAGCTTGAAATGGTCAAAGTTAAAAATCGAGCCACTGAAGCAAAAAATCTACAGCCTTTATGGGCAAGCAGGCGACGAAAATTGAAGTTGCGCTCAAGAAGAAATCCGATGCCATGGAAGCTGAGGTGGCTGAGCTTGTAGACAAATTAGCTCGCTCCAAAAAGCTCTCCATTGAAAAGTTCAAATCCTTTGACAATTTCAAGGAGGCGGTTACTAATTTTGCCGCCACGTACTTTGGCGAGGGTTTTGAATTTTGCAAGAGGCAACTTCCTCGCCATCATCCTGACCTCGGCATTGACTTAGCAAATATGGAGATGAACACTGATTTGGCCAAGGAAGAGGAAGCGATCAAAGGAGATGGCGAAAAGGAGGGCAATAACGAGGAAGGAGGGGACAAAGGCTACACCGGGCCCACCCCTTGAATACTTGTATTTTGTTTTTATTTTTATTTTTATATTTTTATTTTGCCAACCTTGAATGAATGACAATTACTTTCCTACTTCCAATTTTTATTTTGCACTTCTTTTCTCGTATGTCTTGTACTGGCGATCTCACACAATAGTGAGTATAATTTAAATCGGCGAAATAAAATTGGAATCTTTTTGGCGAACAAATATCAAACTTGTTCATGGTGATCAAATAACTCGGTGAGTTTGATCAAATAATTCGGTGAAATGATTAGCCAAACGATCCATAAAAGGGTGATCTTGCTATGGCGATGTGCACAATGGTGATCAACATGGTTATATAACTTGGCGATCATAATTAATCGATGCACTTTACCTTGTATCAATGTGAAGTGACCATTAAATAACGATTGAGGGCGTTTGGCAATTGAATGGGCGATTGGTGATCAAACACATTTCCATTGCCATAAGAAGGCACTTATGGTGCTTTTTGCAATGGCGATCAAGATGCCTTATCATGTTGCAATGAATGCGCATTCTTGATAATGGCGAAATCTACGATGGCGATCAAGATGCCTAATCATGTTGCAATGAATGGGCATTTGGCGAAATCCGCGTTGGCAATCAAGATGCCTCTGTCATTTTGTAATGAACTGGCGATCTTGATATGGTGAACAATAGCAATGAAATTTTATTCTTAAAACTAACGATTTATTACAAGAAATCCAGGGTATATGTGGAGTGCTGAAAATGGCGATATAGTTCAGGTGATCTACTTTTCATGGCAACCAGAATGTCACACCGCCATCCTAATTAGACATAATTAATGCGTAATTAGGCGGGATGTGATCGCACAGGTTACCATGCCTGCGTACGAGACCTGATACTCATCACACATTTAATACATAATCATTCATTTACTAGAAATTTTAAACCAAACTTCACAAAATAACATATACATCCATTCACTTTTGGTTTAAAGCCAACACAACAGACTCCATGTTTAGGACCATGACCCCAGTGACCTAGACTGCTAACCATATAGCCTTTCCTGTCAAAACAATCTGTGTGGGTGTGAGCTAATAATCAATGTGCTCACAACAGATAATCAACTCATAAAAGAATGATAAAGTAATCTCAAACATCATAGACATCCAGTAATAGAGTGCATCAATGCGATAAGTATGAATCAACAATGTAATGATGCATCACCCACATGTGCGCGCAGGTTTTAGATAACGTTGGCCCAATGTCTGATGGCTTTGTTATCAAGGATGCACACGTCGACACCCTATAAGATTAACCCCACATCGGTTAATCTTTAGGTTAGCCCCACATCGGCATAACCTTTCACCAGTGCAATGCAAAGCATACAACATGCAATGCCACCTCATATGTACATCATCATTAACATATATAGTATCACTAACATTATATAACAACATTCAATTCAATATGAATACAACTATCTGTTTAATCCCCTCTGTCACTGCACACACATTGCAGTCAAATCACGCCTGAGATTGCCTTGACGACCCTTCTCCTTCCCTAGCGCCTGTCAGTCACAATTTATCAGTACACAATTCCTCACATAATAGCTCAATGTGATGCATTGAATTTATATACTTGAAGCCTATGCATTTATAATTCACTCCGATAGATATTTATTATATGGTAGTAGTTACACTACTAAAATTTTAAGGCGATTGTACAATCTTTTACTGTTGATTGTCACCGAACGCACTGATGAGAACTCTCCTAAAAAAATTAATTCCTACCAATTTTCTACCTACTGATGAGAACTCTCTGCCTCCATATATATAGGCAAAATACACATTCAGAGAGGGAGGAGAGAGAGGAGAGAGAGAGGAGAGCTCGGGTGAGGGAGAGAAAGTGAGCCATTTTTTGTTGACTTCTTGGATGCCCCCACATGGGTATGATCATGACAATTTATCTTATAATGTGAACATGCTATTTTTTTGTAAATGAAAATTGCTACAAGTATTCAAACGGAATGATCACTTACAAAGTGTCAGAGTCTTGTGTCTTTGGGAAAGATGAATCTTAGCATCTCTATGCAATTTTGCCACTAATGACTTCCTGCAAGTGCTCTCTGATAATGGCACGACCGGTTAGGATTTTTCTGGATCGATCTGGAATAGGGTAGTTGACTGATATTTCTCTTTAAAAACTATTTTTGTCCTTTTACTTGAAAATTTATTTAAAATCTATTCGCACAAAAAATAATTAAATTAAACAATTAAGATGCACAA
>BRYF01000012.1:10430000-10440000 GCA_030159135.1 Actinidia polygama
TCATAGATTCCGAGTTGAGTAGGTAGCTTGATCCTGGACGAAACCCTAGCTCTCATCACCCTTTTCTGTGAACGCGACTCGGTTTGCTTGATCAAAGCATCCATGGTTACTGGTGCACCAACCCTAGTATTGATGGCATCAAGACGGGCGTCTAAATCTCTGATCTTTTGGGAGGTGGAATTGTCTCGGTGCCTGGTTATCTCGGTGAGGTGACCTTCCTCTTCGCTTGACCTCCTTGAACTCCACTTTTGGAGTTCAGCTGGATGATCGGGATTTTGAAGAGGAACTCCTCTCTCGTCAAGGACGTGGAGTGGGAGACAGGTGTCGCTTGGCTCGATCGGTACTGTAGAGTGGCTTTGAAACACTTCATCGCCAGAACGACGAAGTCGGTGAGGTGAGTGGTTTTCAGGAATAGGGGCAAGAGGAAGTTATGGCGGGTTGGTGGAAAGGATATGTAACAAACAGGCGTTCTTTTCGTTCATGGTTCTCATTTGCTCGACCATATCGTGTATCTCGCAGTGAAGGTCCTCTAGATCCGGAGCTTGGCTGGTACTGGCCATGGGACGAGCTCTATTATCTAAAGGGTTGCTCGCATTGGTTTGGGTATGCAACAGCTACGCTGGTGCATAGAAGGTTAAGAATTGTCGTTCACACAGAAGACGCCAAACTATTGTGGTAGTAAACTGGGGTGAGCAACCAACAGTCAGGTTGCTCCTCGGCCTCGACACTGGACCTGGGCCAATACTTGGGTGACTTGCGCAAACGAACAAAAGTAAACGGTTGGGGCGAGGCCGTTCAAAACCCCTCCGGCATGTGAATCAGACCAAGGTGACAAGGAGATAATCAACGTAAAAATGTCACAAAAAGAACTATATTCGGTGTGTGTCTTGAGTGTACCTTTGCATAATGGGGGAGTGGCCTTCTTATAAATGGAGAATGGAGAGCCGTGTAAGAAAATACGGCATGATCCTCGGGCGGCTAAATATGGGAGTATATCCCATAAATATCGGAGTAATAACAGGAGAATGCCATATGGAGAGTGACCCGCAATCATAGGTGTCGTGATGGAGATGGTTCTCTTGTTGGGTTGAATCCTCATGGAGGTGTACTTTGATCAGGCGGAGAAGTGACGGAGAAGAACTCTTGAGTAGGCGGAGTCATTATGGAGATAGACTCCTCATGGAGATGGTATCTTTCCTGGAGATGTAGATGACCTTGCCCCATGGCGAGATGGAGATGAATTCGTTTTAGCATGCTGGGCGAAGCGGTTGTGTGCAGATCATACGATGGGCGACCAGGAGTACATGAAGTTATGGCGAGGTGATCATTTAGGTGATGTGCTCAACTTAAAACATAACTGGGCGGATATTTTACCCTACATCACAGCTTAGGGTTGATGTCATACTTGCGACACAAAAGTTTCTTGATGTAGTTATCTATTCTGGCCTTCCAAGACTTCTTTTTCATAGGTGGTGGTACTGTGGAAGTTGATGGAATATTAACTTGTTCTATAGGTGATGTGACATTGTTGTGCTCTTTTTGACCGAGGGGTGGTAGAAGTAAACCGTCGCCAACCATGACCGCTACTTCAGCTATTTTGCACAACTGAGAAACCATGGCCATAAATGGCATATTGGACCTAGGTGCGGATTTTTCTTTGAAAGCCATCATTTCATTCCAAATGCATTGCCAACATCAGTCACAATTGAGTTCATCATGATATATAAAAACTCGACGTCTGACAACTTAAGCTCTTTTTCAGACCTTGTTGGGGCAATGTTGTAATGGATGATTTTCGTCATTAGTTTATACTCTGGCTTTATCTGCCCCAACATAAATTTTCCTCCTTTGTAATTCCCCGGAGTCACGTAAATGGCGTTGGCATAAACTTCTGTAGTAAGGGGGGAGAAATTTCTATCGGGGTATTGAATTTGATCTTCACTAGGTCGGACATAATGCATGTGTGAGGCAATTGTGTCAGCAGTTACTATGATTGTTTTGCCCTGAACCTTACTTTTTATGGTACCAGAGACATCAACTTTCATGTTTTTATAAAATTCCACACTTTCCCTGTGGTACCTGTCCACCTTATTAAAGAAAAAATCTGTTTGTGTACGACAATAATATCAATTATCTATTCCTGTAGTACTTGTCTTTCACAAGTAACCTCCTTGCTTTGATCGATTTTTTCCATTTTACCATATCTTTCTTAACCTTTTCCTTCTTGCATTTGGCATCACCCGGGCCTAGAGGCAATTCTTCCGATGACTCACCATCGGATTCTGACTGCGAGATTTCACCCATAGTCTGACCTCTTTTCCATTTTTCGGTACTTCCTCCCCTAGATGGCCCTTCACCACTTTTCTTACCCCATCCTCTACCGGTCGTAACCTTACGACCCATCAGCACACAAACAACCAACAATAACATACCCATAAGAATATTCGTCAAAGAACCAAAAACTAACTCAGTAGATTCCTTTAAGATTCGAGCCATTTGGTTTGTGGGTTTTCAGGACAAATCTGAAAAATAGAGATATTTTAGGAAGTGTAAGTCTAAGGTTTTGGGTAAATAATATATGTTTTCAAGCTTCTAAAATGTAAATCTAAAAAATATTTCAAAAAGAATCGAAATTGTTAAGGTTTGGGATTTACCTCTTTGAAACTTTAACAATGGTGGAAAAACTTTCCCCAAGAGAGAGAGGATGAGAGAGAGAGCCTTTGTTTCTTCAAATCTGGATGATTTAGTATGATTTGGTGAGGTTTTATGAGGGATTTGGATAGATTTTATAGGAGGTTTGGGAGTGGAAGAGTTTGTTTAGGAGTAAGAGAGAGAGAGAGAGAGACGATTAAGAAATGGAAAGGTGAAAGGTTTACGGTTTTGAGTGTTTTAAATGAGGGACCAACTTGAATTTTTTAAATTGCTCGTAATGCCCCGATCGGTCCAGCAATCCTCCTACCGGTCGAGCAATTCTACTCTCTACCCACTGGCTTCTCCCCGACCGGTCCAGCAATACTTCGACCGGTCGGGCTTTACCCAAACCTTATGTCCATTCCCTGACCGGTCCAATACTTCTCTAACCGGTTGGGCATTTGCCTAACTTTCTGTCTCGCTCTCGACCGATCCAACAATAAGTCCGACCGGTCTTGCTTTCTCTATTCTTAAAAAAATTCACTTTATGTACATTCTTCATCTCCCAACTTGATTTTTCTCACAATTTAACCCATAAATTTGTAATTTCAAAAATTTCGAACATCCTTTTCTTCTTCAATTCTCCACCCTCCTCCCTTGAATTTGGTTTCCTAAGCTTTTTTAAATGGGTTTTTTTTCCCAGTGTATAGGCTCAAATTTAGGTTCAAGGATTTTGATTCAAAACTATGCGATTCTTTTATGAATTTGATTGCCATTGTATTGTCCTTTAAGTGCCATATTTTAAAAATTAAATAGAATTTGAAACTGATTTTAACATGTTATGTAATTTTTTTAACATATAATTTCAATTTGTCCATTATACATGCATAATTTTAAATTTTCGCATCATTTAAGGATTTTCATAAAAATCATATAACATGCTTTAATTCAAATAAACATTCATAACCATTTATTTAAGTCTTAATAAAAAAATTTAACACTTTGATCTAAAATAATATTAATTACCAAAAATTTTAATTTAGCTTTAACCCTAACCCTCCAACTTAAAATATGCAGTGTCCTCAATGCAAAACGAGAACAATAATAAAGGAAAGGAAAGAGAGGTCACCAGAGAGTTTATTATCCTGTCGTAGAGTGCAATGACCAATCACCTGAACTGTACTAGATGTGAATCTGCAAAAACGGGTGTTTTAGCTTAACAAAAAGATGTACAATTTAAAAACAACATAAAATTGTATCTATTTTAATTCTATGTACAATGAGAAATGTCTGATATTTTTATGAATTGGTGGGATCCTATAGACAGGATTCTCAAGTTTCTCTAACATCTCTTCCTTCGTAAAATTTTTCAAAAATAGTTTTAGTTGTTAGCCATTACTTTAAAAAAAATCACTGGTAGAATTTGTTATCTCGACAACTCAATGTGGAAAAACTATTTTCACGATATATGGTCCAGTCCATCTGGACCTCAACTTTCTAAGAAAAAGATGGAGATGGGAATTGTATAGAAGAACCTTTAATTAGGTTAAAAGGTTTTGCGAATGATATTTTTATCATGAATTGCTTTGATCTTTTCTTTGTAAATGCGAGTGTTCTCATACGAATCCTGTCTCAATTCCTCTAGTTCATTTATTTGGAGCTTTCTATGACAACCAGCTTGGAGTAGGCGATAATTCAACTGTTTAATAGCCCAGTATGCCTGATGCTCTATTTCTACCCGTAAATGGCACGCTTGCCATAAACAAGACTTTAGGGAGACATGCCAACAATGTTTTATATGCAGTACGGTATGCCCACAAAGTATCGGTTAACCGTTACTTTATGGTTTGGGTTAACCATTTTCTCTAGAATCAATTTTACTTTTCTATTTGCTAGCTCAATTTGTCCACTGGTTTAAGGATAATAAGCTGTGGACACCTTATGAGTAATGCCAAACTTACCCATCAATGCTTCAAATAGCTTGTTACATAAATGAGTCCCTCGGTCACTAGTGACAGCCCTAGGCATCCCAAATTGGGAAAATTTGTTTTCTTTCATAAATTTTAGAACCACTTTTTGGTCATCGGTTCGAGTGAGAATTGCCTCAACCCACCTAGATACATAGTCAACAACCAATAAAATATATAAATAGCCATTTGAAAGAGGAAATGGTCCCACGAGTCAATACCCTAGCAATCGAAAATTTCAATAACTAAAATGGGGGACATAGGCATTATGTTTCGTTGGGTGACACGACCCAGACATTGGCATTTCTCATATGTTTTACAAAAGTCAAAAGAGTCCTTAAAAAGAGTTGGCCAATAAAAACTACAATCAAAATTTTTGTAGTCGTCCTTTAGAAGAGAAGTGGCCACCACATGCCTCTGTATGGCAAAATGAGAGAATTTTAGGTATTTCTATATCTGACACATACTGTCTTATAATTTGATTCGGACAATATTTAGATAGGTATATAGATCATCAATTACAAATCTTTTAACTTCAATTAAAATTTCTCTTTTCTTGAGAAGTCAAATGACTTGGAATTTGTTCAGTGGCAAGATAATTGACTATATTCGTATACCATGGGCAAGTCGTGAAAGCTAAGAGTTTCTCGTCTAGAAATGTGTCAAAAATTAGGGCAGGGTCAAGTTGATCATTTACCATCAAACGGAATAAATGGTCAGCCACTACATTCTCTACTCCTTTCTTATCTTTGATAGTCAAGTCAAATTCCTGGAGTAGGAGAATCTACCTAATCAGTCATGGCTTAGCATCTTACTTTGCCATTAGGTATTTCAAAGCCGAACGATCGGTAAAAACAATTATAGGAGATCCTATCAGATAAGACCGAAATTTATCTGACATAAAAACTACAACCAATAAGAAATTTATCTCAGTAGTTGTGTAGTTCATTTGCGCATCATTGAGAGTACAACTGGCATAAGAAACAACACAAGGTTTCTTGTCTTTCCCTTGCCCTAACACTACTCCTATAGCATAATCGCTAGCATCACACATTAGTTCAAACGACAAATTCCAATCTAGAGGTTGCATAATAGGCGGGGACGTTAATTCTGATTTCAATCTTTTAAAAGATTTTTTACATGCCTCAGTCCAATTGAAAGTAACATCTTTACTAAGGCACAAAGAGGCCGAGAGATAAGACTTTCTTTTATGAACCTCCTATAGAAACCCGCATGACCTAGGAATGATCAAGTGTCTTTAACGCACTTAGGGGTAGATAAATTTGCAATTATCTCTATTTTTGATTTATCAACCTCAATCCCCTTTGAAGAGACAATGTGGCCTAAGACCATCCCTTGGGTCACCATGAATTGACACTTCTCCCAATTCAACACTAGACGTTTTTCTTTGCACTTTTGCAGAACCAATTCTAAGTGGTGAAGACATAACTCAAATGAGCCCCCAAACACTGAAAAATTATCCATAAAAACTTCCACCACTTTTTCACTAAATTACTAAAAAATGCCGATTACGCATCTTCGGAACGTACTATGTGCATTGCACAAAACAAATGGCATTCATCGATATGCGAATGTGCCAAACAAGCAAGTAAATGTGGTCTTCTCTTTATCTTCTAATGCAATTTCAATCTGATTGTATCCCGAATAACCATCTAGGAAACAATAAAATGCATGCCAGCCACCCTTTCTAGGATTTGATCTATAAATGAAAGTGGAAAGTGGTCTTTTCGTGTGCAACAATTTAACTTCCTATAATCAATACAAACTATCCACTCAGTGCTGACACGAGTTGGCATCAATTCCTAATTCTCATTCTTAACTACTGTTATGTCTGATCTCTACGGTATTACCTGAGTCCAACGAACCCATTTGCTATCCACAATGGGGTAACTGATTCCAACATCCAGCAGCAATATCAATACTACATTCCTGACCACATCTTTCATGTGTGGATTTAGTCTTCGTTGTGGCTGTCGGGATGGTTTGATAACCTCCTCTAAGTAAATACGATGTGTCTATATTAAGGGGATGATACCCTTTTTATCAGCTACATTCCATCCTATGGAATTTCTATTGGTTTTTAAGACAGTCAAAAGTTCAACCTCCTGATTTCTATTAAGACTGGACAAAATTACCACTAGAAATGTCTTCTCTTCTCCCCAAAAGACGTATTTTAGGTTTGATGTAGAATTTTAATTCCAAAGTAGGAGGTTGAATGTTTGAAGGAAGAATTTTATTTTCATTAGGCGACAATTCTTCAAATTTTGGTGCCTAACTGTTTAACTCGCAAATTTCACTATTGTCTAACAATGAGTACAATGACTCAACTTCCTCATTCAAACTATACTCAATAGTTTATGGATTTACCAAACATGTTTCAATAATAAGAATCTGGGTTTGTAAATTTTCTATTAGTTGAGTGTCCAATACGATAAAGTCCGCGGGAAAATAAAATTTATCAACTTGTATTAGAACATCCTCAACCATACCTCTAGGTACCCTGGTACTCCTGTCTGCAAGTTGCAGAGTGACATTAGTTAGTTTTAACTCTCTCAATCCCAGTTGTTGATACACAGAGTAAGGTAGTAGGTTAACACTTGCACCTAAATCCAATAAAGCATATTCAATTTGAGTAGCCCCTATGACAATAGATATTGTTGGACACCTAGGGTCCTTATATTTGGGGGCTTTCGTAGTCTAAATTATGGAGCTGGCTTGCTCCATTAAAAATGCTTTCTTTTGTACCTGCATCGTGCGTTTTACTGTGCACAAATATTTTAAAATTTTTGCATATGTAGGAATTTGTTTTATAGCATCTAGTAGAGGAATATTGATTTTTACTTGCTCGAAGAGCTTGTAAATTTTAGTATTCGATGTTCCTTTCTTTGGTAATCGCAAAATGGTGCTGGTATTGGATAAGGCATTGGTTCTTTTCTCTTCTCCTCAGAAAAAGTTTCCAACTCATTATTTAAAGGCTCTGAGTGCTCAGCACTCACCGCAGGAGACTTTGAAGCCTCAACATGAGTTAGGTTTGGACAAGCAGTTTTTTCAATCTTTTTGCCGCTTCTCAAAGTAGTGACCGACTTTAAATGTTCTAAACTTGTTTCTGTCGCTATAGAGGTATCTGGATTGTGTTGTCCTTGAGGATTTGCTTGTGGTTAAGCAAGAAACTTTCCCTTCTCATTCTGTGCACCGACAGCTGTAGTCAGTTTGGTCAGTTTGGTTCTAATGTCTCCTATGGCCGCAAGGTGTCCTCTAGATTCCTTTTTTGTGGGGGGCTGGTACCAAAATTTTTGCCCTCGTGACCCCAAATTCGCGTTTTCATTGTTACTCCAAGAAAAATTAGGATGATTCCTCCATCATGCGTTATATGTATTTGAGAATGAATTATTAAAGGGCTTTTGTGGTTGGTTGAGAGCATTGACTGAACTTTACTTTTCATTTAAAACTTTTTTAAACGCTGGTAAAATAGGGCATCCAGCAGTAGAATGCCCTGGTCTATCACAAATAACACATAGTTCAACATTTCTAGACAACGTACTAACCTCATTAATTTTCTTCAATTCTAGGGATTCTAATTTCCTAATTAATTGAGTGTATATTGTTTGTTGTCTTGTTCTCTTATTGTATATTTCCCGTGTCCAAATGTGTTTGGTTCTTGCCTTGTTCTATCAGCAGAATATGAAAAGTCCCAAGATTGTTTGTTTTCAACTAATTCATCGAAGAACTTTAGAGCTTCTTCAGGACTTTTTCTCATAAACTGCCCATTGCACATCATGTTAATAAACTGCCTAGTCTAGGGTGAGATACCCTCATAGAAAGAACTCAATATGCTGCTAGTATCATAACCATGGTATGGTATGGCGGTTAACAAATTCTTGTATCTCTCCCAACATGAGGGTCCAACAGAAGGAACATCAGCTTCGATCGGGCCAACACCTTAGGGTCTTGAGGTTCGCAAGGAGCCCCCTTAAGGGTAAAAGGCACCTACGGTCGAGAATATCATTGAGGGTCCTGAGGTTCGCAAGGAACCACCTCAGATTGATCATTTTGTGGCCTGGAAAATGTACATTGATGGAGCGAAAATAGCCTAGGTGTAGGGGCGGACATTGTTCAAAAAAGGCAGTTTTCGAGCGTTGTCTTAGGCTGAATCTCACTGCGAGAAATAACGAGAATGAGTACGAAGCTTTCATTGCAAAACTTAGGTTTGCCAACAAGTTACTAGTTCTTGAACTCCATATTTTCAGCGATTCAAAGCTGATGGTCAACGAGGTCATAGAAAAATTCAAAGCTAAGAGGCTAAGTACTTGCAAATTGCAAATACCATCCTCACCGAATTAAGAGCAGTCAAAATCGAGCAAGCGGGGAGTGATCTAAATTCACATGTAGATGCACTAAAGGATTGATGTTGATTTTGAAAGAGAAATTGGACGGACCATCGCAGTTGATCTAATCTCGGCTTCCAACCATGACATCTATCAAGAATCTGTCTTAAGCAACACTGAGATCGGACCAAGCTAAATGGACCCGATCGCAGAATTCTTACACCATGATAAACTGCCAGAAGATAAAAGGGAAGCGCACAAGCTCCGAGTTAGGGCAACACGGTTCTTGATCTCCCACATGGGACACTTGTATACAAAGTCTTACTTAGAGCCTTACTTGTTATGCGTCCACCCGAGCTTGGTTGAAGATGTGTTGTTCGAGATACACTAAGAAATTTGCATACTACACTCCAAGGGAAGATCATTGGTCCAGTGAGCCTTGACTAAGCGGTATTGGTTGTCATACATGCAGAAAGACGCCCAAGTGTATGTCCTTAAATATTCAAAATGTCAGCTCTTCTTCTCGCTCATTCTTCATCAACTTAGGGACTTGACCCCTCTCACCAGTCCATGGCCGTTTGCTCAATAGGGAATGAAATCATGGTGTAACACCCTGAACTTGTAAAATCCATAATTATACATATATAATGATGCGTACGATAATTAATACGAATATTAGAGGTTTAAAGGTCAAAATGAACTAAATCAAAGTTAGCAAATTCTCAAGATTCAAAGTTAAGAAATCTGCCCAGTTTCTTCTTAGCGTTCGAATGCTATAAAAGGCGTTCGAACGGTCAGTAAATCCTTCTTAGCGTTCGAATGCCAATATAAGCATTCAAATGGTAAGGCCAAAATTCAAATATCAAGCTCTCGAGGTTATCGAACTGTAAGTAGAGCGTTCAAATCCTAACTGACCAAAATCCTTTTTAACATTCGAATGCTACAGATAGCGTTCGAATGCCCATAGTATAAAATGAATGAAAAATTGCTCTTAGCATTCGAATGCTTAAAAGTGGCATTCGAATGCCAACAAAAAAAAACACTAAAGTAAGAATG
>BRYF01000012.1:10455000-10465000 GCA_030159135.1 Actinidia polygama
TGAACTTTCAATTCTTTCAACTCTAACAGAGACATACGGTAGGGAGATTTGGAAATAGGTCTGGTACCCAAATTTAGATCTATGTAGAACTCAATCTCTCGATCCATTAAAAAATTAGGTAATTCATTGGGAAAGACATCGGAAAATTTTTGGACAACGTGTATATCCTCTGAGGATGGTGGGGAGACATGCGTGTCAATAACACTGCATAAGAGTGCTTGACTTTATTTTTGAATCAAGTTACTTGCTTTCATAGAAGAAATGAGATAGGGAGGAGGCACAATGCCAACTCCTTCAAAGATTAGTCCTGAATGAGCAAACGAGTGAAAACTACTCGCGTAAGCTCGCAATCAATGAGTGCACGGTAGGAAGACAACCAATCCATCCCTGAGATGATGTCAAAACCATGCATCTCCAAGGGTATAAGGTTTACAAACAAGGGTACATCATTGACACGGATTTCGCAAAACTTATACACTCTATCACATGACATAGTATCCCCAGAAGGTAAGGATACTAATAACTCATACTTTAGGGGTACTAGGGAGACATTCAAATATTTCTCAAAATGACATGAAACAAATAAATTGGTGGAACTAGAATCCATAAGAACGTGTGCAGATTGACCACATATAGGAAGTTGGGGTATTCCTGTAACATTCCAAAATCATAAGACCCATAATTATACGTATATAGTGATGCATACGATAATCAATACGAATATGAGAAGTATAAAGGTCAAAATGAACTAAATCAAAGTTAGAAAAATCTCAAGATACAAGTTAAGAAATCTGCCCAGTTTTCTTCTTAGCATTCTAACGCCAAAAAGAAGCGTTCGAATGGTCAGCCAAATTCTTTCTTTGCGTTCGAACGCCAATATGAGCATTTGAACGGTAAGACCAAAAAGTCAAAATGTCAAGTCTCGCATATATTGAACTATAAGCAGGGCGTTCGAACCCTGACAGACCAAAATCCTTCCTAACATTCGAATGGGGAGTTTGAACAGAAAGGCCAAATCCATCTCAGCGTTTGAACGCCAAAATGAATGCTAATATGGACGTTCGAACGCTAAGGTAAAAGTCAAAATATCCATCTCATGCAGTTATCAAACCGTAAAAACGGGCGTTCAAACAGTAACTACAAAAAATGAAAAATGAAAAGAGAACACCAAAATTAATGTGGGGGAAGACACATGGGATCGTTTTCTATATGTCTCAGCAAATTATACACATACATGCCTTACACTTCACACTCACACACCCACACCATACAAGAGAGAGAAAGAGAGGGTAGGAGAGAAGGAAGAAGGAGGAAGAGATGAGGAGAGCTTGGAAATCTCAAATCAAAGACACGGGAAGAACCATTGGAGAACTTGGGAAGCCATTTTAGACTTAAAGCTTGGTGAGTCAATATCCTCACTCATGTAGATATGTGTATTTGCTAGATGTGTGCGAGTTGGAGACTTCCTTGAGTCTCAAATGAGTTAAATAGCATGAATTAGAGTTGAGTTGATAGATTTGAGTGTAAATTTCACAAATCCCAAAGATTTTGTGTTACGGTTTTAAGTTATTTTCTTTTTAGATCACCATGCTAGGGTTCAAATTAAGAGTTCGTTTCACTACATTGTAGCCTCCTTAGGCTATTTTTCATGCATTGGAAGTCTTAGATAGATTGTAGTTGATTTGGGTGAATTTTAGTAAAACTGTAAAGACTAGTTACTGTTCATGCTGCCATACGCAGCCAGCGTTCGAACGCCCAAGAACAACGTTCGAACGGTCAATCACTTTTAGCCTTAATGTTCGAACGCCACTTGTAGAACACTTTTGAGCTTTCGAACGGTCAGCCGCTTTTAGCCTTAGCATTTGAACGCCAATTCCAACGTTCGAACGCCAAGCCTAAATTGAATTAATTCTAGCCTTTTTCCTTGAAGTAAATTGGTGTTGACTCAAGTATGTTAGGACCCTAACTAAGCTAATGGAAGACTTAGGTCCATGTTTAAGGAGTTTAACCTAGTACGAGGAAACCTAAAGTCGAGTCACGAAATTTGTTAGTTTAAATTGTTACCATTGAATCTAGTATTAATATTTCCCTACCTCACTTGTAGGGACACACAGTTTAGCACCTAGCCAAGAGAATCCAGGTGAGTAACACGATGCCATGAACAAAATTATGTACTTTCAAAAAGTGTTTCCAAACATACTATTATGTACGCAAAAGTTTTTCATGTTTTCAATGCATTAAAAGAATATGTTACAATATTAATGCCATGACTTTGAAAAGTATGCAAATGCTATTATGTTATGTATCGAAAACCCATGGATGCTCGATTTCATGAATGACAAAGTATGTTCAAATTATGAATGCATGTGACACTAGGGGTCTCCCGTGGCGGAACCTTAATCTAGCCTAAGTGTCCTAAGGTAGGTGGGGGACGTAAAATAAGTTCCACTCTACAGAGATATCTCTGGCCTAAAGAGCTACCCGACTTATATGGTCACCTAGTTCAGCCGAGTTGTTACATTTTCAGATATGATATGTATGATTTCGAATGCAAGTAATGCCATGTTGAGGCAAGCCTCAAGTTTAAGAAAAGTTATGTTTTCCAGAAAAGTTATGCTTTGCTCACTTACTCCAGTTTAAATAATATATGTATGATATGACATGATCCATGGTATTTTATGTTCATGCATCTCTTATTATTCACTAAGCTTTAGCTTACATTTTCAAAAAATATTTTCAGTAAACCGTAAGAAGAGGATAGCAAGAAAACCTTAGTTTGTGGCCTAAAGGCCTTGTGATGCGTTAGATGTACATCACATTAGATGTACATCAGATGTACATATACATTAGATGTACATCACTATATGCGTTAGACCCAAATTTATGTATCGAAGTTATGTATATGTAAGGTTTAGCCTGGGATATATGTAAAGTTTAAATACGTAGGTACAACTTTGTATACATTAGATGTACATCACTTTATTTATTTTCAGTATTATGACGTTTTAGCAAAAAAATTTATTGTCATTTTTATTGAGTATGCACAGGTTTAAAGTAAATTGGCCTTGGCGCCTAGCCGCCGGCCATCACGCGCTCACGATCCGCATAGGCCGGGTTGCGGGGCATGACCGAATGATATCAGAGCCATAGATTTATACTGTACACAGAGCTATAAGGTTACACCATAAGAATGAGTCACATCTAGATAGAAATCTAGGACTGACTAAAATATATGTCACGTACTACATGTTATATGCTATGCTATATTATGCCAGGACGCAACGTAACTATTGTTATGATGCATGTCTAAACGGTTAATATGATTGTAGAAGCTATACTGCCTAGACGAGGCCGAGGCCATAAAGGGGCTGTAGAACCCGAAGATCGAGTTGACCGTAGAGAGAGGAGTTTAGAAGGACTCATCCAAGTGGTCGATGATATTCATAATAACAATAACCATGATGATGCACCGCAACAACCGACAATACAAATGCTAGGAGCCAGGGCGATGCCACGTACCACGATTAAGCATTTCCATCAGTTAAAGCCCTCAACTTTTTATGGAACCCCCGATCCCATGGCCGCAGAGTCTTGTCTCTTGGGAATCGAGAGGGTGTTCGAAGTCCTACCTTGCACTGAGGAATAGAAGGTGGTCTTTGCCACATTCACATTTGAAGGAGCTGCTTTAATTTGGTAGCAATTAAACAAGCCATTAGAGTCGTTGTGGTTATGGTCCAGATTTTTGGAAGTATTCAATGAGGAATACTTTTTAGAGATGGTTCGAGACCAAAAAGTTTAAGAATTTCTAAATTTAACACAAGAAAAAATGACAATGATAGAATATAATGCCAAGTTCATGGAATTGTAACATTATGCACCTCATATAGTGTCGACGGAGTCTCGCAAGGCAAGAAGGTTTGAAGATGGATTATGATGGACTATCAAGAATAAGGTAGATATAATGCGGTTACCCACTCATCAGGAGGTTCTTCATGCAGGAGTTTCATGGGTTTAGCAAGGTACTATCGGAGATTCGTGAAGGATTTCTCTAGAATTGCAATTCCTTTGACATGACTTACACGGAAGAACATTCCATTTGAATGGAGTGAGAAACAAGAGAATAGTTTCCAAATACTGAAGAAACGATCGCCCCGATTTTAGCCTTACCTTCCGAAACTAATGGTTTTACGATATATTCCTTGTTTCACATCGAGGGTTAGGATGCGTGCTGATGCAACATGGGAAAGTGATTGCCCACGTCTCGAGACAATTACGACCGCATGAGAAGAATTATCCGACACACGATTTAGAGCTAGTCGCAGTGGTATTTACTTTGAGGATTTGGCGCCACTACTTGTACGGAGTGACATGTGAAGTATTCACTGACCATAAGAGCTTGAAATACTTGTTTACTCAGAAGAAGCTGAACATGAGATAATGCGTCTGGCTTGAGTTGATCAAAGACTATATAATATTCTTATCCAGTATCATCCAAGAAAAGCCAATGTTGTAGCCGATGCATTAAGCTGAATCTAGCATACTTATCCACGTCGCAAGTACCTTTATTCGTTGAGTTGGAGAGAACAAAAATCGAGGTTGTTGCACTGGACACCAACATGATGTTAACTGTTATGATTGCCTAACCAACATTGATAAGGGTTGTGAAGCAACGACAGCCGGAAGATCCATACTTATGGAAAAGTTACGAGGAGATAATGATAAATCCTAAGCCTGAGTTTACATTGCAAGATAGAGCACTTAGGTTTCGAAGCCGCTTATGTGTTCCAGACATATCGGAAGTCAAAAGACAAGTATTAGAGGAAGCCAAAAACACAAAGTTCACAATACATCTAGGAGGAATGAAAATGTGTCGAGACTTGAGAGAGACGTTTTGGTGGCCAGGAATAAAAAAGGAGATAGACGAATTTGTGTCGAAATGTTTACAATGTCAACAAGTCAAAGACGAACATCAAATACCGGTGGGACTACTACAATCGCTACCAGTACCAGAATTGAAATGGGAACATATCACCATGGATTTTGTAGTAGGATTGCCGAACACGCCAAGGGGCTATAATGCCATATGGGTTGTCGTAGATCGTCTCACCAAGTCAGCGCATTTCTTGCCAGTGAAGACTACGTACTCTTTATTAAGCTATGCAAACCTTTACATAGACGAAATTATACGACTTCATGGTACGCTAGTTTCTATATTGTCGGATTGAGACCCAAGGTTTACGTCAAAGTTTTGGAAGAGCTTACAACGAGCCCTAGACACTGAAATAAATTTTAGCACTGCTTTCCATCCACAGACTGACGAACAGTCGGAGAGAACCATTCAGACCTTAAAGGATATGCTATGCTTATGTGTTCTCGACTTTCAAGGAAATTAGGAAGCGCACTTGCCACTAGTAGAGTTCGCTTACAACAATAGTTTTCACGCGAGCATTGAAATGCCACTGTACGAAGCACTCTACGGGAGGAAATGTAGGTCGCCAGTCTGTTGGACCGAAGTAGGAGAACGATAGATTTTGGGGCTCGAGATTGTTCAACTAACTACCGACAAGATTAAGGTGATTCAACTGAAAATTAAAACTGCCCAGAGTCGTCAAAAGAGCTATGTAGATGTTTAGAGACAAGAATTAGAGTTTAAAGAAAGTGACCATGTGTTCTTGAAGATATCTCATTCCAAGAGGATGAGTCATTTTGGTAAAAAGAGAAAATTAAAACCGAGATGCATTGGACTGTTCCAAATTCTTCAACGAATTAGAGTCGTTGCCTATTGTATCGCTCTTCCACCGGAGTTGTCACACGTTCACGACGTCTTTCATGTCTCAATGTTACGGAAGTACGTTCATGACACTATGCGTGTGATTAGTCACTATCCTTTGGAAGTGAGCGAAGACATGAGCTATGTCGAGAAACCAATCGAAATTGTGGATCATCGCGACCAAGTTCTTCGGAACAAAGTCATTCCATTAGTACGAGTTTTATGGCAGAATCATACGTGGCAAGAATCAACTTGGGAACGAGAAAATGAGATCCGAGAGCGTTACCCATTCCTATTTGAGTGAACATTGTAACGAATTAAGGTACGCTTGATTGAAAGAACTCAATAATTCTATTTCATGATACCCGTATTTCTATTCCATTTCTTTTACCATTCTAGAAATTCATCTACCCAAACAACTCAGGGAAGGCCGACTTGTTTTGGGATAGTATCAATCAAGGACCCATGTTGTGGGCTGCCCAGACTGAGAGGGCAGTTAAGGCAGTCACAACAAAAGGTTAACTCCATAATCAAACATATTAAAGATCATGAATTAGACATTCAATTATGCAAAAAATATTATCAGAGTGCATAGCGGGAAGCATAATAACGTTAGCCAAGTTTGAGGATAAACTTTTATAAAGCAAGGGAGAATGTAACATCCTAAAACCGTAAGACCCATAATTATACATATATAGTGATGCGTACAATAATCAATACGAATATGAGAAGTATAAAGGTCAAAATGAACTAAATCAAAGTTAAAAAAATTTCAAGATACAAGTTAAGAAATCTACCCAGTTTTCTTCTTAGCGTTCAAACGCCAAAAAGAAGTGTTCGAACGGTCAGCCAAATTCTTTCTTAGTGAGCGTTCAAACGGTAAGACAAAAAAGTCAAAATGTCAAGTCTCGCATATATCGAACTGTAAGCAGAGCATTCGAACCCTAATAGACCAAAATCCTTTTTAGCGTTCGAACGGAAGGGCCAAATTCGTCTTAGCGTTCGAATGCCAAAATAAACGCCAATATGGACGTTTGAACGCTAAGGCAAAAGTCAAAATATCCATCTCACGTAGTTATCAAACCGTAAGAAGGGAGTTCGAACGATCAGGCAAAATTACTCTTAGCGTTCGAATGCGAAAAAGGAGCATTCGAACGGTCACTACAGAAAATAAAAAATAAAAAGGAAACACCGAAGTTAATGTGGGGGAAGACACATGGGATCATTTTCTATATGTCTCAGCAAATTATACACATACATGCCATACACTTCACAATCACACACCCACACCATAGGAGAGAGAGAAAGAGAGGGAGAGAGAGAAGGAAGAGAGGAAGAGAGCTTGGAAAGCTCAAATTAAAGATAAGAGAAGAACCATTGGAGAACTTGGGAAGCCATTTTGGACTTGAAGTTTGGTGAGTCAAAACCCTCACTCATGTAGATGTGTTTATATGTTAGATGTGTGCGAGTTAGAGACTTCCTTGAGTCTCAAATGAGTTAAATAGCATGAATTAGAGTTGAGTTGATAGATTTGAGTGTAAATTTCACAAATCCCAAAGATTTTGTGTTAGGGTTTTAAGTTATTTTCTTTTTAGATCCACCATGCTAGGGTTCAAATTAAGAGTTAGTTTCACTATATTGTAACCTCCTTAGGCTATTTTTTATGCCTTGGAAGTCTTAGAAAGATTGGAGTTGATTTGGGTGAATTTGAGTAAAAATTATAAAGACCAATTACTGTTCATGCTGCCATACACAGCCAGCGTTCGAACGCCCAAGAACAACGTTCGAACGGTCAACCACTTTTAGCCTTAATGTTCGAACGCCACTTGTAGAACACTTTTGAGCGTTCGAACGATCAATCGCTTTTAGCCTTAGCGTTCGAACGCCAATTCCAACGTTTGAACACCAAGCCTAAATTGAATTAATTCCAGACTTTTTCCTTGAATTAAATTGGTGTTAACTCAAGTATGTTAGGACCCTAACTAAATTAATGGAAGACTTAGGTTCATGTTTAAGGAGTTTAACCTAGTACGAGAAAACCTAAAGTCGAGTCACAAAATTTGTTAGTTTAAATTGTTACCATCGAATCTAGTATTAATATTTTCCTACCTCACTTGTAGGGACACGCAATTTAGCCCCTAGCCAAGGGAATCCAAGTGAGTAACACGATGCCATGAATAAAATTATGTACTTTCAAAAAGTGTTTCCAAACGTACTATGTATATGCAAAAGTTTTTCATGTTTTCAATGCATTAAAAGAATATGTTACGATATGAATGCCATGACTTTGAAAAGTATGCAAATGTTATTATGTTATGTATCGAAAACCCATGGATGCTCGATTTCATGAATGACAAAGTATGTTCAAAGTATGAATGCATGTGACACTTGGGGTCCCCCGTGGTGGGACCTTAATCTAGCCTAAGCGTCCAAAGGTAAGTAGAGGACGTAAAATAAGTTCCACTCTACATCGTCCTAAGATAGGTGAGGGACGTAAAATAAGTTCCACTCTATAGAGATATCTCCGGCCTAAAGAGCCACCCGACCTATATGGTCACCCTGTTCAGCCGAGTTGTTATATTTTTAGATATGATATGTATGATTTCGAATGCAAGTAATGTCATGTTGAGGCAAGCCTCAAGTTTTAAAATAGTTATGTTTTCCAGAAAAGTTATGTTTTGCTCACTTGCTCCAGTTTAAAAATATATGTATGATATAACATGATCTATGGTATTTTACATTCATGCATCTGTTATTATTCACTAAGCTTTAGCTTACGTTTTCAAAAAATATTTTCAAGGAACCAATTTGAGAAGCCGTAAAAAAAAGATAGCAAGAAAACCTTAGTTTTGTGACCTAAAGGCTTTATGATGTATTGTATGGGTTAGACCCAAATTTATATATCGAAGTTATGTATAAGTAAGGTTTAGCCTGGGATGTATATATAGTTTAAATACGTAGGCACAACTCTATATACTGTAAATGTACATCACTTTATTTATTTTCAGTATTATGACGTTTTCGCAAAAAAATTTACTATCATTTTTATTGAGTATGCACAGGTTTAAAGTTAGTTGGCATAGGCCAGATTGCGGGGTGTGACAATTCCCTGGTACAAGTGCGAAGGCTCAGCCTTGTCGCGGTTGGTTATTTCTTCTTCCTGGTTGAGGCTGCTGTACTGAGGCTGACGCCGACGTTCCAGCTCCTTGTATTTTATTTCTCATCAGACAATCTCTCATCTGGTGTCCTTCTTGGCCACACCTATAACAAGCCGTAGTTCTCATGCGACACTCACCCTAATGTTTCTTTTGACAAGTTGGGCATGTTGGTGCTTCATTAGATTTACTGCTTCTTGGATTCCCGATAACCATCATCCGGGTCGATGAATTTCTACTTAAAGATCCCGAACTCTGCCACTTTGAACTTTGTCCTCTATTAGTATTTCCTCCTGATCTCTTCCTATTCTCTCAGAATTGAGACATGTCATTTAATGATCTCTCTGCAATTATTGCTCGCTGAAGGACCTCATAATGGGTTGGTAATCGTAATATGTCCACCTTATTCTGGATATTCCACCTCAATCTAGCTTCGAACTTCCTCGCCTTAAGAGCTTCTGTTGGTACGATATGCGGGGTATATCGACATAACTCCATAAACTTACATTGCACCCTACCACAATCATTTTTCCTTGCTCCAAATTCATAAACTCCATGACTTTCTAATTCCGGACAGTCTCAGGAAAATATTCTTCATTGAACACTTCTAAAAATTTGAGCTATGACAGCTCCAATGGCTTCTTTAGTTGCCACCAAATCAATGCAGCTCCTTCAAACGTGAATATGGCAAAGACCACCTTCTGTTCTTCAGTGCAAGGTAGGACTTCGAACACCCTCTCAATTCCCAAGAGCCAAGATTCTGCAGCCATGGGATTGGGGGTTCCATAAAAAGTCAGAGGCCTTAACTGTTGGAATTGCTTAATTGTGGTACGGGGTATCATATCTGTTCTGGGTGCTGGCATGACTGGTTGTTTAGGTGCATCATACTGGTTATTATTGTGATTGTTCTGGGCATCTTGTGCCACTTGAACAAGTCCTAGGATTCGTTCTATGCAGTCTATTCGGCCTTCGGGCTCTACTATCACTCTACGGCCTCGACCTTTTCTAGGAAGCATAGCTTCTACAAGCATATTAAGTGTTTAGACATATATCATAATAATAGTTATATTGCGTC